>CAUYRH010002471.1:0-32045 GCA_963574655.1 Perodicticus potto
CTATGCCTCTTTAGAGGACAATTTAAACCATTCACATTAATTGAAAATATTAATAAATATTGGAAAAATCTAGTGGACATTTTTAATCCTTTCATCCTTGTGGAAGTTGGAATTTGATAAAAAGTTTCTGGATGAGTTTACTTTTGCGTTGGAGGATTACGCTGGTCATTATGGAGGATAGGTCTGAGAATATCCTGGAGAGCTGGTTTCGTTATAGCAAATTTCTTCAACATGTGGATGTCATTAAAGTATTTAATTTCTCCATCATAAATGAAACTCAGTTTGGCTGGATACAAGATCCTGGGTTGAAAGTTATTTTTTTTTTAGGAGATTAAAAGTTATCTTTAATAACGAGATAATCTTGAGTTATCCCAGAGCTCTCTGAGAGAGTGATCTGTTTCTGCCTTCCATTTCTCTTGCTCTTTGGAGGTTTGAAAGCGTTTGAAAGCTTTGTCTTCCATGTCAGAAATCCTTTCTTCTGCTTGCTCCATTCTGTTACTGAGGGATTCAACTGAATTTCTCAGATCTTTAAAGGCTGCAACTTCTTGTCTCAATATGTCAAAATCTTTGGTCATTTTGTCTTTGAATTCGTTGAATTCTTGAGACATCTTTTGGGTCATCTTTTGAATTACTGCTTGAAATTCTAATTCCATCTTTTCCTCCATTCCGCTGATCTTATTTGCAATCCAGATTCTGAATTTGATTTCAGATATCTTAACCATTTGCGTATGCAGGAGATCTTTGCTGTGTCTGCCTTGTTGTTACTTGGAGGTGTTGGTCTACTCTGATTATTCATATTGCCAGAGTTTTTCCATTGATTCAGCCCCATGGTTGTTTTTCACCATTGCATCTGGCCCTTCAAGTGGTGGGCTCAGGGCCATGCGGTTGTGCGGGAAGTTTTTGGCCAGCAGTGGGCCTGCAGAGAGGCCTGGCAGTCACCGGTGGGGTCCATGGAAGAAGGCTGGCCTGTGGAGGCCCCGTGGGTGACAGGCGGAGGCCCACACAATTGCCAGGAGTGACCCTGGCTGGGGGCCTGGCAGTCACGGGCGGAGTCCCTGGCAGAAAACAGACCTACAGAAGCCCGGCAAGTTTGGGATGCAGGGCCAGGTGGTCGCCTGGGGAGTTCCTGGCTAGGGGCAGGCCTGCAGAGGCCTGGCAGGTGCCAGCGGAGTCCCTGGAAGAAGGCTGGCCTGCAGAGGCCCTGTGGGTGCCAGGTGAAGGCCCATGCAGTTGCCGGTACTGTCCCTGACCAGGGGTGGACCTGCGTGGGCCCTGTGGGTGCCAGACAGAGGCCTGCACAATCGCCAGGAGAGTTCTTGCCCGGGGTGGGCCTGCAGAGGCCTGGTGGTTGCAGTTGACATTACTGGCAGAAGGCAGGCCTGTGGAAGCCCTGCAAGCTCGGGCGCAGGGCCACACGGTCGCCAGGGGATTTAGTCACCAGGGGTGGGCCTGCAGGGGCCCTGCGGGTGCCAGGCAGAGGCCTGCATGGTTGCCCGGGAGTTCCTGGCTAGGGGCAGACCTTCAGAGGCCTGGCAGTCACTGGCAGAGTCTCTAGCAGAGAGCGGACCTGCAGAAGCCTGGCAAGCATGGGCCTAGGGCCAAGCAGTTACCGCAACCGTTTCTGGCCGTGGGCCGCCTTGCAGAGGCCTGGCAGTTGCAGGCAGAGTTCCTGGCAGAAGGCAGGCCTGCGGAAGCCCTGCAGGCTTGGGCACGGAGCCGCACAGTTGCCAGGGGATTTAGTCACCAGGGGCAGACCTGCAGGGAACCTGCGGGTGCCAGGCAGAGGCCTGAGTGGTCGCTGGGGGAGTTCCTGGCTGGGGACAGACCTGGAGAGGCCTGGCAGTCGCCATCAGAGTTTCTAGTACATGGCAGACCTGCGGAAGCCCCGCAAGCACGGGTGTAGGGCCAGGCAATTGCCTGTGGCTTCCCTGGCCAGAGGGGAGGGAGCCTCACCACGGCCCCACCTGTAATCTTTTCCCATTGGGGCTCTTGTTCCGGCAGGCGGGGGTGGGGACACTGCTCAGGGACCTCCTCCCTCAGTCTCAGTGGGGGTTAGGCTTCTGCTTTGTCAGGTAATGGGGTAAGGGTGTACAGTAAGTTCAGAATGGTGGGGAAATCTTTAGTTCAGTTTTTTTGCCTAGCAATAGAGTTTTCAGAGTCACAATGGGGTGCTCAGGGGAAGGGCACCTCACTTCCCACAGCACTCTTCTGTGGGGTGAGACAAGAGGTCCACAGTTCACCGCTTGTCTGTAGAATACTCACAGGCACAAAAGAGGAGAATAAAAAGAAAGGAAATAGAAAAGCAAGAAACTCAGAGCTTTCTTGGGGTAGGGGGCAGGCACTCTTCCTTTCAGATGAATTTTGTACCTGAAGCGTGCATTCTTGGGGTTGCAGCCAGTCTCAGCAGAGGTTATCCACAGAAATCACTTCTCTCTCTCAGCTGGGCTCCCAGTATTCAGCTTAATTGTGCAGTTTCTGGAGGTTATCTTCCCTTTTGGACAGGAGCCTTTTTCGGAAGCTGCTTCCAGTCAGCCATCTTGCTCCTTCCCCAATAATGCACATTTTTAAGTATAATTCAAGCTTCTTGAATTATTTGATTATTTGATTACAGCTAAAGTAATGCGGTCTTTCAATATGAAAAGGTTCCTACCCCTGAGCTGGACCACCTGGCCTAGGGGGATGTAGTGGGCTGTAACATGTAGGTTTGTGTAAATACTCTCAATGATATTCACACAGTGCCAAACTCTCAGTTGTCATAACATATCCTCCCTGTTGAGTCACACATGATTGTATACATAGGATTTGGTGCTACTTGTGATTTCAGGCACCCCTGGAGCTCTTGGGGTTCATTCCCCATGGATAAAGGGAGATTACTGTATTTTCTATTTACTTAAATCAGTTCATTGATTATGTGCTTAGATATCCCAGCAATCTGAACAGCTCTAAGTGTTTTTTAATGCTTAGTATTAATTTCTGTGTTAAATTTTTCACACACCAACAACAGTTTGTAGAGTAGCGCTGGTCTAAGAATCATACTTTGAGTGACACTGGCCAAGGCATTGTCACAAGACTGAGTTCTGCATCTTTAAATTAGAACTAATGGAGCATGAGGAACTGGAGAGGCCCAGTGTAGCTATGGAAGTGTTGCCTTAGACTCATGCAGTGTGGAAGGAGCAGTGCTCTCCATGCTGTAGGTCACGTTTGGCCCCTGCGCTGAGCAGCTGCACTGAATCTCAGATTAAAGCTACTTTAAACACAAAATAATGCGTGATTACAGAAGGCGACACCAGGGCAGAGGAAATGCTTCTGAGCTTTCCTTGAATGCTTCTTGAGATTCAGCTTTGGAAACTTGTTGGGGAAATTAAGTGAATCTTGTAAAGTGCCACTTTGCACATTTGCACTTGATCTTAGCCAAAAGGCCGAGAAGCGATCACTTTGCACATTTGAAGAGAAATAAAAGGTGGCCTAGGGATGGTAAATACAATGCACTTGGATTCATTTTAATAATTAGCCACAGGGACACCTAGGTGATAGATGGTGTGATGATGGCTTACCCAGCAACCAGCTCCAAGTACAGAAATAGCAAAGGGAGTTTTAGCTTCACAAACAGAAAGGAAAGAGTTTGTTTACTCAATGCATCAACAGTTTGTGGCCCAACAAGTTTTTATTAAGCCAGTTATTTGTAATGCAAGAGTATAATTTGCTAATAAAAAAAAAGCTGTGAATGGTGGGTAAGTGTCCTATTCACTCTCAGAAATCCAAGCTGAAGGTGAACTAAAATAATTAACCTATATTTATCTCTTTTTTAATGACTCTTGGGTCAGGGCTAATCAAGACTACAGAGAACACTGCTTACTCTGTTTCAACTCTTGACTTCCCAGTTCATTTTTTTTAAGACATGGACTCTCACTGTCTGGCCCAGGCTGGGCTCAAACTCCTGGGCTCACGTGATCCTCCTGACTCAGCTTCTGGATTAGGTGGAACTACAGGCATGTGACACCACTCCTGGCTCATTTCCCAATTTTGATAGAAGGGGTTTCACGGCTCTTTCTCAGATAGCCAGTGGGGAAATGAGGTTTCTCTGAACATCCTTGCTCTAGTAGGAATAGCAATAGGACATAGGGGGACCGGGATTCTAGATGAAGGAAGGGATTGGAATGTGAAAGAACGTTTCACTAGGTGATTCTTTGGGGTCTGAAGTATGGAGATGTTTCTAATTAGCAGTGTTGGGGCTTTTGTGGTAAAAGTTTGCAGAGGTGGTTGAGAGTGCAGCGTAAGATCTCTTGGAAAAGGTAAAATAACGTGGCGAGAGCTCGAAGCCCTGGACCAGGTGCTGCCAAGCAAGTGATTACAAAGCAAAAAAGGGAAAAGAGAGAAATGGAAATACTCATGAGAGACAGAAATTGAAGGGTAATAGACGCGACAGCTCCACCGTCAGAGGAGTAAAATTCCACAGATGATGACTCATTTTCATATGTTCACATTTACATGGCAGGGGCTCCAAAAGACAGGCCTCCCTGAATGTGTCCTCCCAGAATGATGGCTCCAGCGAGGGCTCTCCTCTGCACATCCTGTCTGAGGAACTATAATAGAGGTGGAGGCACACCCAGGTTTTACAGGGCCTGGACCTTATGAAGTTCTGGGCTATCTCAGGAAACAAAGAGAAAAAATAAAAATAGAAAATTAGGTATGAAAACAAATAATAATTTAGATGAGGAAATATATTTTAAAAATCATCCATTTGGGCTCAGCGCCTATAGCTCAGCAGCTAGGGCACCAGCCACATACACCAGAGCTGGCGGGTTTGAATCTAGACCGGGCTTGCCAAACAACAGTGAGAACTAGAACCAAAAAACAAGCCGGGCATTGTGGTGGGCACCTGTGGTCTCAGCTACTTGGGAGGCTGAGGCAAGAGAATCGCTTAAGCCCAAGAGTTTGAGATTGCTGTGAGCTGTGATGTGACAGCACTCTACTGAAGGCGGCAAAGTGAAACTACACACACACACACACACACAAATTATCTATTTGAAGTGGGGCACGGTGGCTCAGGCCTATAATTCTAGCACTCCGGGAGGCCAAAGCAGGTAGATTGCTTCAGCTCAGGAGTTCAAGACCAACCTGAGCAAAAGCTAGACCCAGTCTCTACTAAAAATAGAAAAAACTAGCTTGGCATTGTGACAGGTGCCTGTAGTCCCAGTTACTCATGAGGCTGAGACAAAAAGATGGTCTGAGCCCAAGAGTTCGAGGTTGCTGTGAGCTATGACACCACGGGCACTCAAACCCAGGGTGATTGAGTGAGACTGAGAGTCAGTTCTCATTCAGTCACCCTGGGTTTGAGTGCCTGTGGTGTCATAGCTCACAGCAAAACAAAACAAAACAAAGAAACAAACAAAAAACCCCCCCAAAATAATCCATTTGGAAAGCAAATATAAAAAATACTGAGAAATAATAGTATTTTTAGCTGTCTTATCTCTACAATTTTGTTGCATTTTATTGCATCTTTTGATTACCTCTTCACGTGACAATGATTGCATAATATAATTTTCCATAGTAAAAACAGAAGAATAATTCTTTCTTTATCCTCTTGCAAAATCAAAAATTTAAGTAGCTTATCAAGACTTGTAGAAAAGAACCTTGAATCTTATAATACTTTACCCAGTAATGTCATGCAAAGTTTTAGGATTATTGACAAATTTAGCAAGATTTCTATCAAACGTATTCATATATGAACTATTTGGTAGAATTTTCTACAGATTAGCTTCTAATTCCATATATTTCTGCCTTCTTCCCTCCCTCTATTTATATAATTTTGGTGCCTGACACAATACTATGTGTCAAATCATAATACACACTGAAGCCCTTAATTTTTGTTCCCGTTGATAAGGCATCACACTAGCCAGTGCTAAGATATGGAAAACAATACCCCCAAATGAAGGCCTCAGAAGCAGGCTCAGAAACAAAAGTTTTTCTCTGACCTTCTTCTGCCTTCTCATTTCTCAGCCCTATTCTTCCCTGAGGCTGAAACCCGAATCCCTCCTTCTTCACACCAGCTATAAAACCTAAAAATATTACTTTATCTTTCCTTCTACCTTTCTGTGTAAAAACTAGCCATAAAGAAATTATCTGACCTATCTTGTTTAATTGCAGGTCAAAAGCCCCCCATTCCAGAGAGGGTATCTAAGAGGTCAAGAAGAATCTAGACAGACAGGCTTGGTTTCCCCACTTGGTCTGTTAGCATTAGGTTCTTTTTCTAATCACATTCCTGTATGGCTAACTGTGTTTTGTTAAATCTAACCATAAACATAGACCGTTTCCCCTGTATCTTTGGGTCTTCATTCTGAAGGCTCCTGTGTGATAGAAACCTATGATCAAATAAATTTTGTATTCCTTTTCTTCAGTTAATTTGCCTCTTGTGAGCTGATTTTTCACCAAACCTTCAGAGGGCAAAGAGAAGGTTTTTCACCTTGTTTCTGTAAGAGAGTATGCCTGGGGTTGTTACTATGGAGGGAAGCCTAGCAGTGACTTAACCATGTTAAAAAATGAGAAAAACAGATAATACTTGTTGTCTTATACCCTTGTACTCATTTTTGAATATGGATGTTTTTCCATCTCTGTCTCTATTTTTGTATAGATATTTACTGTATAACATTTATTATATAATTGTCTATTTCTATAGCTAGGTAGAGTAGCCCAGATAGCTAGACAGGTTTTAGGAGATAGATATACTTATCCATACCCCACTAAAAATCATTAGAAATGTATTCCCAGCTTAACTTTCCCTTAACCAAAAATGTCTTTAAACTTGACCACTCAAGGGATTATAACAGACCGGTCAACATATGGAAGTGGTCAACATAAGGAACGAGGGCTACTGATATGTATATGGTACATGTTCATTCTATGAAAATTATGCCAATTTAAGGAGGTGGTCAATGTAGGGAGATGTCAGCTTTAGAGGTTCTACTATATTCAAAATGCTCTTGGCGGTTCTAATGTTACCCATCACAAGGTGAAGTTTTATGAAGGGGAAGTTAAGGTGGAAATAGTGTTCTTAATATGTTCTTATTTAAAGTGCCTGAGTTTTGCAAATTTCATAAAGCCATATGATCATGTGAATGCATCATCTTTGGAAGAAACCTGTGCAAATAAGGGGGCCCTGGTGTTTAAAAGTTTCATTAACTTCACAGTAAATCTGTGAACAGTGACCGTAGTAAGAGAGTTTGTTCCCAGAAATGCAGGGAATAAACAGAAAATTATCCTAAGGGAAGCAGCCTTAGCTTCCTGCCATTTCCTTCCTCAGCATCCCAAAGGAGGAGGTTATGGGAAGGACAGCCACACTTTCTTTGTCTTTTAGCTGGAGGAAAACCTTCAGTAAGAGGCTGGTCACCCAGGAGCAGTGAGGTTTAGCTGAGATCATAGCCACAGCAGCAGCAACAAAGTTGCAAGGGAGACAACGTGTGGCATGTTGAATCTGAAGACCCAGCACAACAGCAGGTAACAAGCTTGATCAATGTAATTGAAAAGTTTGTAAACCTTTGACATTGCTTGGGGTTGAGGGACGAGGGTTTAAGGAAACAAAGGACACTGAAATTCCATATGTTGTGCTAATTGGCGCTCAGCCTGTTTTGCTTATTATGACACCCATACCTTAATTTTCCTTCCTAGACCGGTGGCCCAGAAGATATTTGGTACACTTAAACACCAGTGATGTTTTTAAACCTCTAGGGAACTGTATCAATTAACACTCAGTTCAAACCCAATCCAAACCAGACAGCATGGTTATTTTATTGTCAATTTTGTTTAGCAATGTACTGTAGTAACATATCACATTTTTCTGGTTTATGAATATTTGGATTGCTTAAAGTTTTCCCTACTATAAGTAATGCAGCTGTGGCTATCCAGGCACACATGTCCTTGTGCTGACATGCAGTGTGTTTTCGGGAGTGTATACCCAGGAGACAAATTACTGGAATGAAAATGTACACAGTTCCATTTGTACTAGGTAATGACAAACTTTTTTACAAAGTGATGACCTTAAAGGACGTATGAGAGTTAAATTACAAACTTTTTTTGTATGAGAGGAAATTACAAACTTTTTTCCAAAGTGATGACCTTAAAGAGCAGAATGAGAGTTCCTGTCACTTTATATCTTTAACAACATTTGATGCTGTTGGAATATTGAATAGTTCTCAAATTTGTGAAGATTATGGTATCTCAGTCTAGTTTTAATTTACTTATTTTTTTATTGTGGTGAGCATCTTTTTAAAAAATTTTATCATTGATGTTCTAACACTGAAGTCTCTCTGCTATCAATTTTATGTAGAGCGACTCTTGTCTCTCCATTGATACCTTGGTTTTTCTCATTCTTTGATGAGATGTCCTTTGACAACAGAAGTTTTTAATCTTACTGTAGTTAAATTTAAACCTTTTTCATATTTGGTGCTTGATGTATAAAATTTATGAAAATGGTTCAGATTTACGTTTCTCTGTATTTATTTCTAAAATATTTACTTTTTGGTCTTTTATATATAGGTCATAATTAACAGGGGAAGTGAAATTTCTATATAGTATAAGGTTTGGATCCAATTTTCTCATCATCGTGTATTAGAAAGTTATTCATTTGACATGCAAATACAATAAATCTCTGTGATATATTAAGTGTCTGTATTTGTATTTGTCCTTTTCTAGCCTTTTTATATTCAGTCCGGTGGTCTACGTGTTACTGCAGCATCAATAATGCAGTATCTTAAACAAAATAAATGCAGTATCTCAAAAAAATAGTTCTATAATAAGTTTTCCTATATATTTGAGCATATACCTTTATCTTAAATTGCTTCATCAGGAGTATATATTTTTTTCTTTTGGCATTGCTATATGTATTTTAGTGTCAACCTGAGCAACACACACACACCTGTTTTTATTATTATTACATTAAATCTATTGGTCAATAAAATATGCACTAAAGGAACTGGCATGTTGAATCTTCTGATTCATGATCACAGCTACCTCTCCATTTATTTATGTGCACTTTGACATCTCTCACAAATATTTTAATTTCCTTAAAGAGGTTTTTGCATCCATGGTTAGATTTATAACCACCTACCTAATAGTTTTTATGCTACCATGAATAGTATCTTTTTCTATTTTTTTTCTGTTTGATACTGAAACACATAACTACAACCAAGTTTTGTATCTAGCAAACTTGCTTCTATCTCTTATTAATACAATAGATTCTCTTGGTTTTTCCATTTGCTTGTGTCTTCTAAGATTTTCCTTGATTACTCTAACTGGGCATTATGTTTTTCTTCTCTTTTTTGAGGCAGAGTCTCAGTTGGTCACCCTGCGGTTGAATGCTATGGTGTCCAAGCTCACAACAACCTCAAACCCTTGGGTTCATGCAATCCTCTTGTCTCAGCCTCCTAAGTAGCTGGGACTACAGGTGCCTGCTACAACCCTGGGCTAGTTTTTTCTATTTTTTCAGTAGAGATGTGGGTCTGGCTATGCTCAAGCTGGTCTGGAACGTCTGACCTCAGGGGATCCACCTACCTCAGCTTCCCAGAGTTCTGGGATTACAGGCATGAGCCACTGCACCCAACCTATATTTTTCTTGTTCAGTCTTTTAAGAATCCAACTTTCACTTTTGTTGATTCTCTCCATGATACATATATTATCCACAACATTAATTTCTCTTGTTTGCTACACTATTTTCTTCCTTCTAATTTCTTTGTAGAAAAAGAGAAGAATTTTGAACTTTACTCTTTATTTTTCTTAGATAGATTTATCTTTAAATGATTCTATTCATTAGATGGATACTTAACTTTCTAATATAAATATCTAATGCTTGAAGTTACCTAAAATTACCTCTTTAGCTATACCCTGCAAGTTTGAATACATATAATTTTTGTTAACATACTAAATTTTCATTCAACTTTTTCTTTGGCCCACAGATAATATAGAAGTGTGTTTACTAAGTATGAAATGTGAGGAGTTGCTTCTCCTAGTTTAGTTTGTTGTTGCATTTAGTTCCTACCTAAATGATTTCAATCCTCTGAAATGTATTTAAATTTTCCTTATGGCCCACCATATAGTCAGTTTTGCAAATGTCCTGTATGTGTTTGCGAAGAATGCATATTTTATAAATGTTAGATGTGATGTTTTATATATGCCAATGTTTAATTATGCAGTAAAAATTCTATCTTATTTTTAAATATTAATTATGAGAAAAGAGTGCAGTGTTGAAGTCTTCTACTCTGCAGTATTGCCCTTTTCTCTGCTTAGTTTGACTAATTGTATATCGTGTAGTTTGAAGTCATGTTTTTCAGGAAGATGCAAAATAATGTGTATAAGTATATGTATATTTGAATTATACCTTTTGTCCTTATAACATGACCTTCTTTCTCCCAAGCAATTCCTTCAGCCTTGAAGTATATTTTGTATGATATTAATATAACTGCATTAGCTTCCTTTTAATTAATGTCCACGTGGTATATATTTTCCATCCTTTTACTTTTAACTTGTCTAATTCATTATGTGTTACATCTTTTTATAATAAAGAGCATATAATTATATTCTGTTTCTAAATTCAAAACGACTCAAACACAAAACTTTGTGTTTTTTTACAGGAGCATTGAGTTCATTTTCATTTAGTGCAACTGCTGACATATTTGTATTTACCCTACACTACTTTTTTGTGTTGTTGGTCATTTATTCTTTTTTTCTCTACAAGTATGACATTTACACATTTTTATTTTAAAACAGTTACTCTACAAGCATCCTTAACTGATCAAAACCCAAATGTAGCCAATACTTTTAACCAAATTTGAGACATTTCAAGGACCCTAGAAACTTATGTTGAATTTATTCCTCCCCCTACTTTCGTGTTACTGCCATTTTGTTAAAAATTAAAAGACAACTTAAAAAATCAATGCCGACAGAATTTTTAAGCTCCAGAAATATTATTACTCTTTTATTCAGTTGGTGGTCTTCAACTTTACATCCTCATGACCACTTTTATTCGCTCTTTATTTTTTTGTGTATCTCCTACTTTCCAACTAGAATCACTTTCCTCTGTTTTGAGATACATCATTTTAGAGCTACCTTTAGTGTGGATCTACTCTTGGTAAACTTTCAGTTTCTTTCTTCTAAAAACTGCCTTTATTGCACTGTCATTCTTGAAAGGTCTTTTGACAAATATAAAATGATATTGTGATAGTGTTTTTCTCTCAACACTTTCCAATTACCATGCCACTGCCTTCCCATTTCATTAATAAGATTGGAATGAAAGTCAGTCTAAGTGTTCTTTCTTTAAACTTAATCTTTGTCTCTAACACTTTTACAATCTACTTTCTTATTTTGGCATTTAGTCCCACTATGAATTTTTTATGCTACTTTGAATTTGTATTTGTGTTTTAGTATCTTCCATTACTCCTAGAAAATTCTTAGCTATTATATTATCTAATATATTTTAATTATTTTTTTCATTACTTCTGGATCTCTGATTTAATATGTGTTAGGTTAGGTGATATCACTCTATTTTCCATCTTTCCTCATCTCCTTTTCATTTTTCTAACTCTTTAAAAACCTGGGCTACCTTCTGGGGTATTTCTTTTAACCTATCTCCAATTAATATTCTCTTTTTAGCTAAATATAACCTATTCCAAAATCCACAATTTAGTTGTAAATTTTACTAATTGCATTTTTCATTTTTAACTTAATTTTTCTTTCTGCAAATCTACTCTGTCATTTTTAAAAAAATTCCTATTGTCTGAACAAAATTTCAAATTTGTCTCTTTTTAAAATCACATAGGCATTAGTATTTGATAGCTCATAAACAAATAAGTGAATTGCTTATTTTCCTAGGAATTTGTAAAAATTGCTCGAGTCCCAGAGTTACAGTAATCCATGTGTGTATTTCTATATATACTCTGGTAGGAATCTCTAGATCAGAAAACAGACCATTATTACATACAGATCATCTTAGCACCAAGTACTCATGACCTAATTCTCTCTCTCTCTCTCTTTTTTTTTAGATGCAGAATCTCACTTTGTCACCCTTAGTAGAGTGCTGTGGCATCATGGCTCACAGCAGCCTCCAGCTTTTGGGCTTAGGAGATTCTCTTGCCTCAGCCTCCCCAGTAGCTGGGACTATAGGCAACCACAACACCTGGCTATTTTTTTGCTGCAGTTTGGCTGGCGCTGGGTTCAAACCCTCCACCCTTGGTATATGGGGCTGGCACCTTACTCACTGAGCCACAGGCACTGCCCACACCACCTAATTCTCAATTGGAAGATTCAGTGAGGGCTAACCATTTAAATATTCACATGTGTATGCAGAGGCAGATTGCACCAAAAGGAGATGATCACTAAATTATGAGACTTGCAGCTTATATAGGGTGGTTGACACAGGTGCTGATGGAGAGAGAGAAAAACAAACCTTCCTGAAATGCAAACAAATCATCCCTACGGAGAAGAGGAGAAAGGCAGATCTTAGGGTTTACCTCCTAGGAATGTAAGCGAATGGTTTCAGGGGAGGTAAGCCTCTAGCTTTCAAGGCTAGTTTGATGTCCAATCATTCTTTTACCATGTTTTCCAGTGCTCCTTGCCTAGAAAGCCTGCACCATGCAGAAATGCAGAAGTGGGCAAAAATCCACAGAAGATTGTTTTTCAACAGGTGGTTCTTTTCCAAGTCTAGTGGTCTTCGTTTCTACCAGGTGTCTCAGGGCAAAGGCATCTAGGAGCCATTTATCTTTATTTAAGCTAAATTAATAGTTTGAAGTATATTGAACACCAAGACAACATATATGTTTATCAGTAAATCTGAATGAGAAAACAAATTCTTGTTTTGCGTTGTCTCAGCAGTGGTTCCCCCCACCCTGGAGTGCTTTTCAATGTTAAAAATCAATTTTCTTCTATCCTGGGAAATGAGTGGGGTATGGTGGATGGGTTTAACTCTAGATTTTTTTCTTCTCTGTTCATAATGTGCATGGGTCAGAGTAATGAAGTTTAAATGTGTCAGGTGCAACAAATGTCTTTAGGGTCAAAGTGCCTATACTGTTATACTTAACACTGTTTCTCTTTAACTTGGAGATTAGCCTATCTTGCCTGCTCTTTGACAATTTAAAACTATTCATCATTTTAAAAAATCTATCATTTTAATTATTTTAATGGAAGGGTCAAGTCTGCCATATATTACTGGCATTCTTGCTTATATACCTCCAAAGCATCTCTCAAATACATTTAACTCTCCCTACATATTCTTCCACGACTCTAGTGTAAGTTCTCACCAGCTCCTAACTGGAGTTACTGCAAGGGGCTGTGTCTTTGCTTTCTAAATCTGCAAATATGATACAAATTCTTCTCAGTTTTTAAAAAAATATATAAATCTGAACCCCTAAACTCTTCATCTGCTTCTTCATTATTCACAAGAAAAAACACTGCATAGCCCTGTTTGGTCTGATCCTGTTGTCTCTTGGGGTGCTTTTTCTTCTTATCCAGTTAGGCTAGTGATGTTCTGAGTCTTGTATGGCTCATACTCTATGCTTCTTCCCCACCAGAGCCTTCGCACGAGCCCTTTCCTATGGCTGCAGTCTGCCTCCTGCCCTGCCCCAACTTACTTAGCTCTGCTGCCCTTTGATCATTACTTAGGGACATTCTCATGGCCCTGTCCCCCATCAAGTCTTCCTGTTATAGACCCTCAAGGCATCACACACTTTGTTTCTTGGGCACTTATCCCTGCTGTAATTTTACATTTGTCTGTTTTATTTTTGTTTTTGTTTTTGAGACAGAATCTCATTCTGTCACCCAGTTTAGAGTGCCATAGTGTTAGTCTAGCTCACAACAACCTCAAACTCCTGGGTTCAAATGATCCCTCTGCTTCAGCCTCCTGAGTAACTGGGACAACAGGTGCCTGCCACATGCTCTTCTAATTTTTCTCTATTTTAGTAGAGACAGGTTCTCACTCTTGCTCAGTCTGATCTTGAACTCCTGAGCTCAAGTGATCCTCCTGCCTAACTTCCCAGAACTCTAGGATTACAGGTGTGAGCCACCATGCCTGGTCACATTTGCCTGTGTTTATTCTTTGCCTGTCTTTACGTAGGCTCTGAGTTTCAAGAGTGCAAAACCAATCCTGTTTGGCTGACCATTAGATCCAGTCCGTGACACCTAGTGCAACACTCATGCTAGGATCATTGTAGGTAGTAAATATGAAAATATGTACTAAATAAGTAGCAGAATGGATCTTATATGCTATGTTGACTATTTCTCACACATTATAAAGGTGAAATCTTGTACAGTGAGGTGTCATATGAGATAACATTTGTGAAATAGCTAAGTGACACAGAAATGGAAAACCAACTACCATGTGTTTTTCCTTATAAGGGAAAGGTAAGCTATGGCTATTTAGAGGCACACGAGTGTTATGATGGACTTAGGAGACCCCAAAGTGGGGAAGGTCCATGGATTCTGCAGCAGAAAAAAAAGATCTTTATGTTGCCCAAGATTTTGCTGCTTCTCATCCAAGTAGCCCCATTTTTGAATGCCCCAGTTGGGAAGAGACCACCCAATTTGGAAAGAGCCCATTTTGGGAAACCCCATTTGGGGAAGAGATCACCGAACTTTTTTATGGCTCAGGCATGTTATGATCCCTGGGAACCACAGGTAAGTGGCTGGTGGTATGGAGCCTGATGAGAGAAATCTAGCACCAGCATCTGATGAGAAAGGATGGTGGTGAAACACTTTACCATACCAGAATTCCCTTTTATCCCCTCCCCAGGCCCAGTGAATAAATTTGTACTTATCCTTACAGAAAGGTCTCATTTACTCTTATTTCTTTCCACACAACCAAGGAAGGGTTGGTTACTTCTTCTTTTTGGGTAAACCACTATGTTTTGTATTCTAGCATTTGTTATCGTATGGTGCCAATGTTTGTTTACATTTGTTTACACTTCTAGACTATGCAATTAATAGTGTTATTTAGTCTTGGCATCTCCAGCATATAATTCCTGGCATGTCAAAGACTCTTAGCAATTGCCAAATGAATAAATGAATGTGTGTATATGAATATGAATATATGAATATATATTATTCTCTTCTTGTAAACTAAGGCTTACTTCCTGCAGATTTTTTAAAAATAAGAATAAATATAAATTATCTAGAAAGTGTAGGATCAATTGCTAAATATTATGATATTTTCCTGGTAAGAGTTGGGACCATCTGGTCTTATATAAACAATATAAAGCATTTCTTATGTGGTATAATTTTTACTGTACCTCTGGAAATCTCTTTTTGGCCAAATAGCCTTTACTCCAACCTCTAGGATACCTAAAATTCTACTATACTTTCATTTCACATGTTAAAGAATGCCAAGATTCACAGTCATGTAAACCCTGGCTGGTAGCCCGGGGGAGGGAGCTGGTAGAGAAGTCATTAGAGATACAAGTTTCAACATACATTGTGATTGAGTTGTGAATTCAACCTAGTTATTTACTGATACTTGGCTTAAATTAAAAGTAGTTAAAAGTACTTGCATTACTTCTTTAAGATCTATCATTTTGCAATTCTTTCATTAATAGAAATATTGCTTTTTTTAAAGTAAGGGATTGTAATATTGAAGTAGAGTCAGTTCTTAAATCTCTCTCTCAGTCATACATGTATACCTCCTTCCAAGGACCAAAGACCACTTTCCCGGTGGCCCTCACCAGCACAGCTTCAAACACTTCAATTTTTGTTGTCTCTATCAAGTAAATTCTAGAATTTGCTTTAATCCTGGAGGTTCCTGAAGGCTTATGAAGACACCTAGACCCGGGGAGTGCAGTAAGGATCGCAAAGAGAGCCCCAGAGTGGGCTTTATTCTGAGAGTGCTGCTACTGGGTTCAGCACTGGTTCTTAAATTTTAAGAACACTTTCTTGACAAATAGGACCTACAGTAGAACCTCTGTAAGTTGACCACTCAAGGAATTTTAACAAACTGCTCAACATAAGGAGGTGCTCAATATAATGAACCAGGCGTTAGTACACATGGTGCATGTCTGGTCTATGAAACTTAGGTCAACCTAAGGAGGTTGTCGATGTAGGGAGGTGGTCACTTACATAGGTTCTACTGTATATACTTTAACCTCAACTCTAATGATACTTAAGCCTGCCAACCACCATAATTACCTGGTGGTAATTGGTGAAAAATACAAATTCTTCACCTCTTTGGAGATTTGGCTTCAGTAGGTCTGAGGAGTTATTCGTATTTTTCAAATGTTCCCAAATTGATTCTGATATTCTATTAAAATCCAAGCTTAATACAAGGTAACATGTGTATGTTGTACTTATCATTTTTTAGAAAATATTTTGTACAACCAACAGACCATATTGGTAGTAGAAACAAAGATCTTTCAAATGACAGACACTTGATGTCTAAATAAATGTTTTAAAAGACATTTCCACCAGTGCTCAGCCATTTCAGGGGCAACAAATATTCTAGTCCAACACCACCCTCTTGTCATTTTTGAAGGTCTGCTTAAAAACCTGTCATGAGTGGTTCATAAAACTGGTGTGACTCATGGTAATCTTTTTTTCCTCCAAACTCCTACATCAACAAAGACTGTAGGATGCAATTTGACATTTAAGTGTCTGCCTTTATTAAATAAAATAGGGAGAACTCTTCATAAATTGCAAATGATAATCCAAATCGTGTCCTTCTTATTCTATCTTGTATTGTTTGTTATGTTTCTTCTCTCCTTGATTTCTCTTCTAGATTTCAGACTCTCAAAAGCTTCTGGGTATTGTATTGTTTCTTATTAAAATAATAAAAAAGAATTAAAAAAACATGCTAGTCAGCTTGGGAATGCTATTGTAGGCAGAGAGGATGGGCTACCAGTTCTACTTAGAGAAGTAAAATTGGTATTGAAGAAGGCAATTAGACTCCTTAAGCTTTTATGTTCTCTCTTTTGCTTTGGAATGTTAATTTTTCAAGCTACTACATTTACTGTTATGCACACAGATTTACAATTTTCTAGCCTGTGGACTCCACATGTCAGGTACTCATAATCAATTGTCAACCCATTTATTAGATTCAAACTATGGACCAAACTTGAAATATTCGTGTCTTCCTCCATATTACCTGATTTTTTTCTAGGCCTCAGGATGGCTATTTAAAAAATTTTTCCTTCCATGTCTTAGCAATTATAAATTGGGCTTCAATAAACATTCTGGTACAGATATCTTTGTTATAATGTGATTTTTGGTCTTCTTGGTATATACCTAGTAAAGGAATTATAGAATCGAATGACAAGTCTATTTTTAGATCTCTAAGAATTCTCCAAACATCCTTCCAAAAGCAACATATTAGTGTGCATTCCCACCAGCAGTGGAGAAGTGTTCCCTTTTCTCCACATCCATGCCAGCATCTCTGGTTTTGGGATTTTGTGATGTGGGCTAATCTTACTGGAGTTAGATGATATCTCAAAGCAGTTTTGATTTGCATTTCTCTGATGATTAAGGATGGTGACTATTTTTTCATGTATTTGTAGGCTGTGTGCCTGTCTTCTTTAGAGAAGTTTCTCTACAAGTCCTTTGCCCACCCTGAGATGGGATCACTTGTTTTTTTCTTGCTAATACGTTGACCCATGAATGGATTAATAAATTGTGGTACATGTATACCACAGAATATTATGCAGCCTTAAAGAAAGATGGAGACTTTACCTCTTTCATGTTTACATGGATGGAGCTGGAACATATTCTTCTTAGCAAAGTATCTCAAGAATGGAAGAAAAAGTATCAAATGTACTCAGTCCTACTATGAAGCTAATTTATAGCTTTCATATGAAGGCTAAAACCCAGTTATAGCACAAGAATATGGGGAAAGGGGCACGGGAGGGGAGGGGAGGGGGGAGGATGAGTGGAGGGAGGGTAATTGGTGGGATCACATCTACAGTGCATCTTAGAAGGGTACAGGTGAAACTTGCTAAATGCAGAATACAAATGTCTTCATACAATAACTAAGAAAGTGCCATGAAGGCTATGTTAAACAGTTTGAAGAAAATGTTTCAGATTCTTTATGAAGCCAGCACACTGTACCCCCAATTGCACTAATGTACACAGCTATGATTTAATATAAATAAATAAATAAATAAATAAATATGTTGGATTTTAAAGCGCGAATTTATCTGGAATGACACCGGCAGACATGCAGTCAAGGCACAGTCACCTGCTCGAGCCTGGTGGAGCTGCTCACTGGGGGGCTCTCTGGCACGCCATCCGGGGGCTGCTGCTGACAGGGACCTTTGGTTGCGTCTTTGAACATAATGTCTTTTTCCAACAAACTGTCTTGCTTGGCAATTGGTAACACCAGGGGACTGCTACAGGAAAAGAAATCAATACTGTAATTATTGTTTCCTAACATTGTTGTATCAATCAAAAGTCAATAGGATAGCTGGACTACAGATGGTTATTTGGTTCAGATAAGAAATAATTTCACTAAACTACAGGAAAAAATATTAATGGGAATTCTGTAAAATTTTTTATTAATTTCCAATTTCATTCAGTTTCAATCTTAAAAGAAAAAAAATGTTAACTTGAACTCCAAAAGAAAATGTTTTTTACAAATGTGTATCTGACTGTACTAGACAAATCAAAGCTAAGGTGGAAATGCGTGACTGAGCAAGGCCAGATATTTAAGTGCAAAAATGAGCTGCAAACACGTAAAGAAAGGCGCAAGTGTATAATTAATTAAAATATTATTCAATTTTTCAAGTTTTCAATTAAATAATAATTTAAGAATTAGAAAAAGCATGTTTAAAAACTGGAGTATTATAAGCTGAATAAAGTATATTACGTAGATACAGCTCCAACTGAGCCAAAAAAAGTACTTCGTTATTCATAGATTTCCTTGTCAAAATAAAGCACTATTTTGCAATGTTTACTAAAAAAAAACAAAGTAAATGCTAAATTTATAATTGTAATATTGTATTATAATTTAAAAATTGATCTCCCTACATTATTACATGAGTAGAAAAGCATGTATATATAATTAAGAGCAATCTTTGTAAACGTAATTATTCCATGGAATCTATAGTAGTAGTTGTGATTCTAAATAAAGCAAAATGCAAACCTTCAGGTTTCTTGTGTCTAATTCACACACAGTAAAATTTACCTGTTGTTTAGTTCAATGAGATTTTATGTAGTACAACTGTGTGACCAGATTAACTGTCAGATGTGCTACTTGCTGCTTACACTGTGGTTTTAATTTGAATTTCTTTATTCTTTAACTTAAAAAACTTAATTGTTAAGAAAAATTAAATATATTCAAGGTGTACAATGTGGTGACTTGATACACATTGGAGAGCGGGTCATTACATGACAGCGCACCCGTCCCCACCGATGCCACACCTGAGCTCTAGAGAACTCGCTCGTCGAGGAATCGAAAACTCAGGCCCCTGGACCACATCTCCCACTTCTCTCCCCTTTATTCCTGACAACCTCTGTTCTTCTTTCCTCTTATATAGAATTGAATATTTTAGATTCTGCACATAAGTGAGATCATGCAGTGCTTGTTTTATTTTACTCAACAGAATATCTTTCCCTTTCATCCAAGCTGTTAAAAAAGACAGGATTTCCTTCTTGTTTGAGCTGAAAAATATCCCACTGTATGTATGCACCACAATTTCTTTATTCATTCATCTGTTGATGGACACTTGGATTGTGCCATATCTTGGCTTAAAAGAAAAGTATATATATAGTATGCCTGTGTATGTGTGTGTATATATATAATACACATATATATAAACTGACTTCGAGCATATTTGTACAGCAATACAGATATGCACCAATCAAATTCATATATATACACACACACACATACATTCCAAGCCCCAAGTTCAATAGATTCTGAATATCTTATAATGAATGAATACATCTGCATATCTAAGTTTTAGGCATTAACACATATATGTGTGTATATGTGTATTCACACTATAATTATGCTGGCAAAGAGAAACTGGAAAAACTATCAACATTTCAATCATTAAATGAACACTTCTTCCACAGTAAATTTAACATTACATAGCATGTGAGTTATCATCAGTC
Organism: Perodicticus potto; assembly: GCA_963574655.1. Lineage (NCBI taxonomy): Eukaryota > Metazoa > Chordata > Mammalia > Primates > Lorisidae > Perodicticus > Perodicticus potto. The sequence goes on from CAUYRH010002471.1 coordinate 20,071, forward strand.
ATTCTTATGAGTTACACTTTGAATCACTCTTTCACACCTTGAAAAGGATGGTGATATTCCATTCTAGCATCGGACATTTTCAAGGAACAGGAAAGTGAGAAGATACAATACATAATAAGTAATTATTCATTTTAGACTTGGGAGAAAAAAAGGCATATCTACATTCTCCACATTAGGAAAGTGAACTATTATGACAGTCACTGGAAACAATCAGTTTTAGCTAAAATCTAGAAATCTGTTTAAAATATTATTTGGCCTCATAGTACTTGAAATTTATCTAATAACTGAAACAGTCATTTGTTTTTAAAAAAAAATCAGAAGGTTTTTCATAACATTATGCTAAACTCATCATTGTCAATAAATATTTTTGGCAAATATATTAATAAACAGTTTCAATTTTGCTAACCGTCTTAGAGACAGACTTAATATTGGCTGTAAAATGACCAGCAACTAGAGTGGACAGCCAATAAGAATAATTAACTTTTCAGTGAACAGCGTCCTGCTGCCTTGCTGTTCCAGAATGAAGACACTTACAGCTTATTGGAGAGAACCGGGAGGTCATGAAAGATCTCTGCGTACGGCTCCTCTGATGCCAAGGCAGGAACAGATAAAGGCTCTTTCCTTTTTTCTTCCCAGGCGATCTCAGCTTTCAGCAGCATTTCTTCAATAAAGTCAGATGCAGCAATATCTACAAGAAAAAAAGCAAGAAAATCATGCAAAAGTGAGTGGTGATAGCATGGAAATCTATTTATTCCAATAATTCTAATATGCTTAAAAGGCTAAACCTTCTCAACAAATGAAGCCGAACAAAAAAATTAAAAGTTTATGGTAGGAATAAAATTACAGAGCTGCCATTTAAAAAGGCTATTTTGTTTCACGTCGGTGACATATTTAATTATAAATGAAACAACAAATATAAAAATAATATGCATGGGATGGTGATGTGTACAGTAAAAATTATTGAGAGGCTAAGCTTGAAAGAACTTAACGTCATTTCATTCTCAGTAAAACTCTTCCTGCATCTTGGTAAATGTGAATCAAAGTGATGGAAACAATTCCACCTCCCAGGGGCAGGTTATAAAACGCACGGCAGGGTTCTACAAACACCCTAGTAAACAGGGAGGTGAAGAAACACACCCTCGGTGTGTTATTAAAACAGTGGGTCTGACCTGCCTCCCTCATCTTTTTTAAATTGGAAATATAAATATATTTCCTTACAAATTGCACATAAACAGTAACTTCTGAGCATATGTGTGCAAGATTACAGATACGCATCGAATTCACTCCGAACAACAGCTGAAACTGAAACTTGACAGATCATGACGAAAAGTCACATTTATATCAACCCCAAGCCTATTGGAGGCAGACAGTCCCCTCCAGTCATCAGCCACACCACATGGCCTCCTGTCTCTATAAATGAGCATTATGGGGCCTTCTGAGCTAGTTAAGGTAATTGAGAGGCCACGTGAAGACATTTATGCCAGGATCTTATCATGACTTGGCTCAGGGCAAATACGCATGTAAACAGCAGGGGCAGCTCATCTGTCAAATATTGGGAAGTTGTTTCTGCTCCATCTAACAGCAATTTCTCAAATTTGCGTTTTTCTCCCAGATTAGTTTTACGAATCCATTCCAAATCCAAGAAAGAGAAAATAACACAACACTGAGGACGCTTTTCCTTTGCTCAGTGGTAACGTGAGCTCTCAGCTCACCGCTCGCCTCACTGTTCCCCTATCTGGTTCACTCTTCTTGTGGATCGGATACTGGGACACACTTTAGTTAAAAACCTCTCACTAGGGCGGCGCCGGTGGCTCAAAGGAGTAGGGTGCTGGCCCAATGTGCCAGAGGTGGCAGGTTCAAACCCAGCCCCGGCCAAAAACTGCAAAAAAAAAAAAAAAAAAACAACTCTCACTAACTCTTTGCTCCTTGTGTGTGAGACAAGCGTTTTAATTCAACTGACAAATAGTTATTATGGGTCCAGTTTTGCATCACTTATTGTTCATAAGCCCCTAAAAGGTAGGGTTGGTGTAGACTTTGGGTGACTGACATGGGAAGTCGTCTGACAGAGTCCTCCAGCTCTGGGCCAAGGGGACAGGCCAAGGCTGAGTCTGAACCAGAAGCATCTAATTCCTTTACTGGGGCCCTAAGGCTGTCAACTGCCATTGCCTCAGATCTCCATTTGGAATATTTAGAGCAGAAAGGGGAGAGGGTAACGACGGGGGTCCACGTGGTCCAGAGTGATCACACCTTCCCTTGTTTGGGAAAGCAGCCAGGAATATAAACTTGAAAAAATGTGATCACCTGTTTGAACCGGACTGGCTTATATTCACAATACACACACATTTTAAAAAGATAGACAAAACTACAAATTTTTATTTGCTCCTTTAACATTTACTGTTAGGCATGATTACACAGGTAACTAGACTGTCATTAAGATTAACTTGATTCTAAAGTGTGAGGTTATTAAGCCATCTGACAGTTATTTGTGGCATCTTCAGTTTATATTAGTAGGGAAGAAGTAATAAGTAGTAATAAATCTTAAACAATGCTACTTAATTCCAATGAAGTAAGAAATGGAGAAAGTCTCTTGTTCTGGCTTAAACTGGAAGTTTATCAGACACTCCCATTTCTAGAAGGGCATCAGATGAACACTGTCAAGTATAAAGTGTTTTGGGTTAGTAGAGGTATAGCTACAAGAAAAATAAATAGATCTACCAAATTATTCAGACAATTCACTACCTTCACAATATGTTTGTTATTGTGTTACTTATTCTAGATTTCTTATTTGGAATTCTCTTTTTTTAACATCACAAAAATAACTATGAACAGTAACTTTTTTTAAATAATAAGGGCAACAAATTTAATGTGGCATCCATTTATAACATAAGTATATGGAAATATAAAAGGGCAGTGAGTAAAAGAATTTTAGGAATCTTTAAAAAGATATTTATTAAGAAGCAGTAACATTGAATCAAGATTTTCTGAGTTTTAAATTAGCACGCTAGTTTTAGTGTCTCTAAATGTCTTGTTTAAAAAGCTCTGCAGAAAATAATACTATAATTGTTGAAAAACACCGCAATGAATAGGTATGTGTGTGGTAGGATGAGAAACAAGTTAAAGAACAACAAAAATACTTTAAAGTGAAGTTATACTGAGTGAATCACTACTGAGAACGTTCAGAACATTGAAAGCAAAACATGACAAAGTCCAAGTTGGAACCAGACCCCTGCAAAGGAGCCGTGCTCTGGAGGTTACGACGGTGCCGGAACTCGGTGGTTGTTCCTCAGCTTCACGGGGAGCTCAGCTCTCTCTTCCTACCTGTGCTCATGATGATGAACAACTTCAAGATGAAGGGAACAAAGCAACCGCTGCTGAGCGGGCCTGGGCTGCCCCAACCTACCTGACGGCTTCTCTTCATTACAGTTCACGAGGTTTGGGTTTGCCTGATGCATCAGCAGAAGTTTCACCAGGTTTGTCTGAAACATCAAAGGCAGTTGAAATAGGACACTCTACACCAGATAATGATGAGTCATCAGCAAATAACACACAGCTGCTGCCTGGTGGAAGGGACGGAGTTGGCACTCCCACTCGGTAGCTCCAACTACTACGCCCACTCCCTGTTCCTTCGGGGAAAACATCAGATACTTAAACTATTTCTGCTATTTATGCATTCAGAACAAAAAAAAATTACTTATCAAACAAGGGTTTAATCACAGAAGATGTGGGGAAAAAACACTGTAACTTTCAGGTTGATTTTGATTTGATGGGAGGAATCATATGTGATAGCGTGTTTTGTTTTGTTTCAATGGAGCAATTCATCAAAGTCCTAATCGTTGGTACTGTCCATCCAGAACAGCGCTGTAGACATCAGGAACCTACAGTCAAATTGGACCTTTAGGAAAACTCAGTCTCAAGTTATAAGGGTGAAGCACCTCTATGAGATCAATGTCTTTAAAAACTTAGTACCTCACACGCACAGAGTATCTGTAATGTATGCATACCTTGGAAAGAGCAGTAATGAAATAAATTTCAACAGACCCAAATTTAAAAATATGCCATTCGTGGAATCTTTGTGCATTTTTCTCAAAACCATCCCTCTCTCTGTTTTTCCTTCTTGGCCGCTATCATGAATTTTGGGCTAACCATGAACACTGTTCTTTACTCATACAGGCTTTGCACACACGTACAGAAGTGTCCCTAAACAATGCATTGCTTATTTTGCTTGTGGCAGTTATGAAAATGAAATCCCAGTACACGTATTCTCCCACACCTTCATCTCAAGGCTCACCACTGCATTGTAAGAGTCGTCAGAATCCATGCTTCATACTAAAATATCTCAATGGATGGGCCTTCTGCTCAGTGAGTACTCAGCCATTTGTAGTCATTTATTTATTTTTACAAATAATGTTACTGTGAATAGTCTTGTTCATACTCCATGGCACTCACACGCAGGAGTTTCTTCAGAATGTGTGTGCTTTGACTGAAAATGCTGGCATACAGGTTCACACATCGTTAAAGCGACTAGATAGCTCCATCTTCTTTTCAAAGAGGCTGCTCCAATTTACACTCCCTCTTCCTAATGGTTCCTGTTGTTCCACTTATAGTTCATAATTTTATTATCAGATGTTTCCATGTTGTTAGATTGTTGGGTGTCAAAAGAATAAGTCACTGTGGTTTAAAGCTGGGTTGCTTTGAAAATAGAGGTCTGTAGTCACTACAGGAGCCTTCTGGCTTTATTTAAGGCAGTAAGTATATGTTTTTAGTTGTGATTTTCTTGGGATTTGCCATTTTTATTTACGTTTTCAAATGTACTGGTATAACAGTGCTGGGTGTATACGTCCCTTTATTGTGTTTCTCTTTTGCTGTCTTTCCTCTAGCTGTGCTGTCTACGTGGTTATCTTTTCCTTTGCACGCACAGCACCAGCGATTCTGTGCGCCCTCTCTGTCTCTCTGCACAAATGTTTCCAGGACGGCTCATCTCAGTAAGCCTTACAAGAAGGTGAATACTGTGGGGGACTGTTGATCCCTTCTGTATCTTTGCTTTTATTCAATCAGTTTTGTTCCTAATGTTCTACATCCTTATTTCAACATTCTCTGTGTTAATTCTGTCAATCTCTGCAAACTTTTTAAGTTGACCATTTAGCACATGAATTTTCAAACTCTCTTCTTTTATAATGTAAACATGTATTATTTGCTTTATAACTTTAAAGGCTGTAAATTTTCATCAAAACACCACTTTTTCCATATCCCACATAGCAATAAAGACGATAGAGCCTTTCACTGTGATTCTGTTCTAAATATTTTTAAATGGTGATTATAGTTTCATTTTTGATTCACAGGGAATAGCAAATTCTGAAATAACATGTTTTTGTAATATAAAACAGCTCATTCTCAGCAGACAAACACTGGTAGATGGCATTTTCTCCTATGCCAAGTGAGCCAAAGGGGCGGAAGTCAAACCACAAATTTGAAGAAATCAGTTGTGTTGGACAGTGGAACCCGCACAGCTGTTTCCCCCCCATCTAATATTCCTTTTTGTTGTTGTTTAAAAAGAAGTAATCTAAATGCAATAAAATGCACAGATAATAAACACACAGTTGTAACAATCTTAGCAAACCTGCATACCTATGTAATCAGTAACATAATTAAGATACAGAACATCTCCCTGAACACCAGCTTGTCCCTACTGCCCCACTGACATCAATCTCCATTCCGGATAAGAAGCCACCTGTGATCTATGTCACCCAGACAAGTTTGCCTGTTCTTGAGCTTTGCACAAATGGAATATGGAAATATATATTCTCAACATAAGGGTCTTGAGAATTAGCCATTTCTTTGCATGAACTGACATTTTCTCTTCGTATTGTAGTCCTTTGTATTACTGTACAAAGCAGTCATCATTTTCTTTTTAATTGACAGTTGAGCTATTTTCATGTTCTGGATCTTTGAATAAGGCCCTTATGGACCATACATTGTTTTAGTCAAAATAGGTTTTCAGGTTTCCATTTTTCTCTTTTGAAAATTCTTGGAGTGGAATCCTGGATGACCTGGTCAATGTGTACCACAGATTCACAAAGCAGTTTACCAGTTTATATCCTCACCAGCAATTCTGCTGCACAACCTTCCTAAAGCTTGACACTGTCATTGTAAACCTCTTGTGGCGATTATGCTGACTGTGAAATAGCACCCCAGTATGGGTTAATCTATGTTTTCCTGACGACTAATGATGGACATTCTCACGTGCTTAGTGGTCATTCCAATGTTTCCTTTTGTGAAGTGTTTATTAAAATGTTTTTGTCCAGTTATTACTGGATTGATTATCTTTTTATTATTGATCTGTACCTGTTCTTTGTAAGTTTTGGATGTGTTTGTATTACATATATTCCCTCCCCCCATTCTATGGATTGCCTATTCATCTTCCTAAAAAATGTCTTTTGATGAACAAAATAATATTTTTATTTGTTTTACTTTTAAGTATAACATCTGCACACATACTTTGTGCTCTAGTAGTTACTGCTTTTATATCCAAATAATTCTTTGCCTACTTAAAGGTCATGATAATGTTATAATTTATTCTAAAACCTTTATAGTTGTAACTTTCATAGTCATGATCCATTTCCAGTGACTTTTTGTAAATGGCAGGTACAGGCTTCGATGATCCAGTACCATCTGATTTTCAGAAACATTTATTGAAAAGACTATTTTTTCTTAAGAAATTACTTTGAGACCTTTACAAATCAATTGAATAGTTATGTTTTCTCCATTTTTGGAATCTATATTTTATGTTCTACTGATCCACTGGTCTATCCTTCCCTCATTATATAACAACCTGGACCAGTGCAGCTTTATAGAAAGTCTTGAAGTCTTATATAAGACTTACAGTCGGTCTTGAAAACACTCCCCCCTTTTTTTCTTTTCAAGATAATTTTGTCTGTTTTAGGTACTTTGCATTCCATATAGATTTTAGAATGAAGTTTTCGATTTCTATAAGAAAGACCTCTTAAATTTAGACTAGGATTCCTTTAAACAGACAGCTACTGTATCAGATATACATGGCTGCCTTCACAAACTGGTTGGTGGCTTGAATAATAAAATTATCTTACATTTTGTAGGTCAGACATCATCGCACTCCTCATGGGCTGACGTCGGGGTGCTGGTTGTGCTGTGCTTTTTTCTGGTTCTGGGGAAGAGTCTATTTCTGCTTTTCCATCTTTTAGGGATCACCCACATTCCTTGGCTCATGATTCCCTTCTGCCATCGTCAAACTAGCAACATTGCTTTCCTCTTGTCATTTTTCCATAGTCACATCCTTTTCAGATTTTCATCCAGAAACAAGTCTGTGCTTTTAAGGATCCATATAATTACAACAGGCCCGCTTGGATAACTCAAGAAAATCTTCCCAGCTCAAGACTCTTAATGAGTCAGAGTGTAAAGTTCTTTAACTTTGTAAGGCAACATATTGGCTGGGTCCAGGAATCAGGGCATTTACACCTATGGGGAGCACTATTCTGCCTTTGCAGATACCGTCACTGTCTGAAGGACAACTGAGTTTCAGTGACCATGGTGATTACCTTTCCCTCTACGTAGATCTTCAATTGTCACTGCAACATTTTGTGGTTCTCAGTGTAGAAATCTTGCACATCATTTGCTAAATGTATTACATAGATTTTATGTTTGTAATGCTTCTGGAAACAACTGTCATAAATTCACTTATGGTTCTAAATTAAAAAAAAAAATTTTGGGATTCCTTTGTTTCCTTTCTCCTTTCCTAACTTTGTCTTTCATTTCCATTTCTTGTTTTATTGCACCAATTAGAATGGGCTAACCTCTCCTGCTGTATGTGTTATTGTTTTTTGCTTTTATCACATTTTCTGTGAAATCCTTCACCTATCCTGAGCTTCCTGTCCATGCATTCCAAGGGGCCTTCCTAAATATCAACTACTGCTCTTCTCAGTTTTTGCCTTGTAAAATTAATGAGGTTTTCAGTGGTCTACTCAATGGCTAGATTTCCCACAAGCCCATTCAAACTACGTGGTTTTGCAGAACACAAAATTATTTCAGTAACATTTTTTCCATGCTACAGCAGAGTGCTTATATTTAGAACTTTATTTTGATTTCCAAATACATACATATTTTACTAAATAAATAAATTCTCTTGGTATCTAAAAGATTAAATATATTTTGCAGATTCCCAGGGGCATTAAGATAGTTACAAGAAAGAGTTTTGCTTTCTACCAAAGACCTGAGAGATTTGCCTACTCTTAAACCATAGGACAGAAATGAAGGAAGGAAGAAAAGAAGAAATGAAGGAAGAGAAAAGAAAGAATAAGAAACAGAGGATGGAGCGAGGTAGAGAAAACGAAGGGAGAGAAGGAGGAAGGGAAAAGAACCGCAGGTAGAAAGGAAAACCAACGAGAGCCACGGATGACGTACAATTATTTTTGTTTCTCACAAACTTGAAAGAATAGCACTACATCTAAAGCTTTTGTATCTTTGCAAAATTCCAGAGTAACAGAAATGAATAATTATGTTGCATTTCAAAATTCAATTTCCTCCTTACAGGACTCCAAATGAAATCTTGTGCAATCCCCCTGCAAACAACCTGTTTCCCAAGTGTCAACTACAGAAAAGTGCGTAAGTAATAAAAGCAAATGTCTCTATGAAAATATTTAATAATAAAAGTAATTCCATTTTCTTTCAGGCCTGTGAATATAAACATTTGTGTGTGGATGAGGAAGCTTCTCTCCCTTGGGGAATTCTTTCTTGATGGGGTAAAGTCAGTATCTCCCATGTGCTTCCAATTAGAAATCAGGGAGGCACTTAACACAACTGAATTAAGCAGGTCTGGCTGATTGCAATGGCTCTGCTTTGGAACATCTGGTTTAACCTCACAAAAGATCTTTAGATAAATTACTTCAAACCAGAATAGGTAGTGTATATGGCCCAAGAACTCTGCACTACTGAACGAATTTCACAATCAGCAAAGCTATGGGAAGTTAAAGAGACGAATACTGTGTGTGTGTATAAGGAAATGCTATGTGGCTAAAAGGAAACGTACTAAAGCTGAAATTTAAATTCATATAAGTTAGTGGATATACACTCTGCTCCAGTATTTTTCAACTTCTTTTATCTCTCAGCACACTTGAACCTATAGTTAAACTTCTATGGCACACTTAAATTATGTTGATTTTTAAAAAGAGCAAAAGAAAAGAATATACTAACTGTGCTTTGAACTTCTTTCACAAATAATTGATGATCTGTAAGGATTTCCAAAGCACACCTAAGATCCTCTCCTGGCACACCAGTGTGTCCCAGCACACAAGTGTGAGAAACACTGGTCTACTCATTCTTTGAATAGTTGTATTTCAGTTTGGTTAAATTTATCAAAATTATTTTCCTGATAGTCACTTAAAGTATCTCTTTACAAAGTTAAAACCAAACCCACAAGCGTTTGGAGCTAACACTCATTCCTGGTTCAGAAGCTAACATAAATTGTTTGATTGAACTTATTGAGGTAAATTACAATGTTGAGAGTGGGATTCAGAATGTGTACATCCCACTTGAGTTATACACATCTGCGCTCAAGGGCACACGCTCTGCATTGTATTGAATAAACATCTCTGACTCTGAGAACCATGTGGGCCATTTCTAATCTAAGACATTTTTAAAAGTCTGATAAATTATTATTTATTATTCAACTACCAATTTCTTATTAAACACGAGGTTCTGCCTTTATCCTCCAAAGTGCATTATTTTCTCACCATTCCAATCCTGCCACCTGCGTATTTCTTTCCTGGATCCTACCCTTTTGTTTCTGTGCAGCAAACCTCATCCTCCTCATGAGTTGCGTCCTTCCTCCTCAGACTCCTTTTATGGGAATTTTCTTTTATACTATTGTATAGTCTCATTTGTGCTGTTAGGACAGAATATTTGGAACTGGGTAGTTTACAAAGAGCAGCAGTTAAATCCTCACAGTTCTGGAGGTTGGGATGTCCATGGTCAGGACACCACAGGTTTCAGGAGGGCCCATGGAGCTCGAGTTCTGGGGTGGGGGGAGCAGATGCTACGTCCTCGCATGGCAGAAGAGCAGAAGAGAAGGGTCTCCCCCCACGCCCCGCCCCAAGGCCTTTTCGTGGTGGCACTGACCCATGAGTGAAGGTGGAGCCCTCGTAACCTAAACACCTCTCTTCGGCCCTGCCTTATACCTTATACCACTGCACTGAGGAATAAGTTCCCAGCACGTGAACTTTGGGGGACACATTCAGACCACAGCAACCGGTAAACATTGTGTTGCTCACGAAATCTCGCTCTCGGTTGAAATCCCTTTCCACTGCACCTGATTTCTTTGAGTGAGCCACTCCGGATATTTACTTCGTGCCCTACCCAATGCCTTGCACGTGCCCAGGTTTCTCTGAGGACATCTCCACGAGGACGTTCCACAACCACCATTCTCAGGAGCACTTAGCTCGTCTCCTCTTCACACGTGACCCGGTGATGGAGGGATCAGCGATGCACCTGGTAACCCAGGGCATCACTGAGTCTGTCCTCAAATAAACAGTGACTTGGGGAGTGTTCTGCTTCGGTCCTGTCCAAGGAGCCCTGACGTATTGATAAACCACATGGACACTGCACCTGCACCCAGGTCTGACAGCCTGCAGGTGCTGCCGGCCAGTGAACAGACAGTTATGACAAGCTGTGATGAGGCTGGACTGTGGGATATGCAGGGTGCACAGGAAGGAGCCGTCTCCTGCAAATTCAGGTAATTTGGGAGGACAACTGGTAAAGTGACATCTCGGCTGAGCTCTGCAACGTCATTCAGATTTAATAACTTCGGGGAGAGATCACACCTGCATGTGGAAAGATGGCTGAACCCAGATGCAGACATGCCGGTGCCCAGGCACGGTCGAGGCAGTGAGGATGCACAGACTGGCTCATGGTGAGTAGCGCTCCAATACCTCAAAACCACCCACTGGAGAGGGGCTTATAGGCGCAGTAGTCTGTCAGCCGTGAAGGAGGAGAAGGAGTAGAAAAGTGGACAGTGATTCATTCTGGGATGAATAAGTGACAAGAGAAGGGGCAACAGATGGGCACAGAGAAAGGTGCTGACAGGTCGCTAGAAATGACCCCTGAGCAGTGTTGTACCTGGGTCAGGATCTGGGAGAAAAACAGAGATGAGGCTTTGGGAGCCACCCCAACGCAGAGAGGATTTGAAGATGGAGGCAGGGAGATTTCCTAAAGACACGGGGAGCATGGAGAAGGGAGCGGAGCCCGGGACAGAGCGCCATGTGCCAAAAGGTTGGGGGGGAGGGGGAAGAAACCAGAGAATGTTTTCATGTTTTTCCAATGCAAAGAAGAAATATCTGAAGAAAAGTCAAAGTTCCTAATATATCTCAATTCTTATATACTTGGGCAAAAATGTATTTGAGAATATAAACAATTTTTTTGAATATGTAAATGTGTGAGTTGTGTCTTACAAAATATTTTGGAAAGGGAGGATATTTAGATTCTAGACTTTGTGCAAATATTTTCTTTTTTGCCAGTATTTCCAGTATCTTAGTATTGCCAGTTCTGCTGTAAACACTAAAAACAGTAAATACATACAAGGCTAGAATGAAACTTTATTTTATCAGTAGCTCATGAAGGAGTTGTAAACTCTAAAGATTTATGGCTCATATAATTTATGCAGTTCCTCATATTCTTCTTAGCAAAGTATCTCAAGAATGGAAGAAAAAGTATCCAATGTACTCAGCCCTACTATGAAGCTAATCTATAGCTTTCATATGAAGGCTATAACCCAGTTATAGCACAAGAAATGGGGAGGGGGTCAAGGGAGAGGAGGGGAGGGGGGAGGATGGGTGGAGGGAGGGTGATTGGTGGGATCACACTTACAGTGCATCTTACAAGGGTACAAGTGAAAATTACTAAATGTAGAATATAAATGTCTTCATATAGTGATTAAAAGGCCATGAAGGCTA
>CAUYRH010002472.1:0-47691 GCA_963574655.1 Perodicticus potto
AAAAAAAAAAAAAAAAATGCTGTTTATGGGTACTTATTTTCTAATTTCACACACCTGAGGCATCTCAATTTTTCTGATACTTAAAAATGCCTTTCTGGCCTTAGGATACTGGCATCAGCGTCAGGAAAAGAGTAATAAAGATTCTAAGAGATATCTGTATTGAACAACCAACGTTTCCAAAAATTACTGAAATGTGTGTAAAAATGATTCGCAGAGTCAATGATGAAGAAGGCATTAAGGTAAGAAGAAACATTGAATACTTTAAATGTATTTTAATTAATATTTAAGTAACTGAAATGTTCGTTACATTTAAATTTTGATTTAAATATATAAAAACTTTACAAATGTTTTTAGTTTATGAACTTAAGAAAAATACATACTTTCATACTTTATCGATTTTGTATTAATAAAATTGGATCTCTCTCAATTCAACAATTATAATATTAATGTAATGTCATGATAGGGATTGCAGTATGCCCAAAAATTCCTCATCAAGTCAACTTTATTTTGGTTTTCAAATCTTATGTGTTTACTTTTCTAAATTAGTAAATAAATACCTGGTTTCATTATTAAGTAAAACAACCCAGGCACAGAAAGATGAATTTCACTTGTTCTCACTCATGTGGGAGCTAAAACAAATTGACCTCATAAAGATAGAAAGAAGAAGGAGCGTTACCATAGGTTTGAAAGGGTAGTTGTGGGGATAGGGAGGCTTAAAGGAGTTGGTTAATGGGTACAAGAATACAGTTAGGTAGAAGGAGTAACATCTGTAGGGTGATTATAGATAATAATAATTAGTTCCATATTTCAAAATAACTAGAAGAATGGATTTGCAATGGTTCTAACACAAAAAAATGACAAATGCTTCAGGTGATGGATGATGGGTGTCCCAGATTTGATCTTTACACATTGTATACCTGCATCAAAATTTCATATGTACCCCATAAATATGTAGTATGTACAACTATTATGTAGTATGTATCCATAAAAATTAAAAATTTTAAGTTTAATTCTAAATTCATTAGTAAATTCACATGTATCTGTAGTCATATATATGATTGTCTCTCTTTTTTAAGTTTAGGGAACACTATAATAACTTCTTCCTCAAAAGCAGTAAAAGTAATTTTTAGTTTGATCAGAAACATTTAAGTATATAGTTTGCAAAAGTTCAAAACTAAGCATAGTATCACCCATTCAGATTATTTAAAATCTTTTCCAAATTGAAAAAAATTATAAATTTAGGAAATTAATTCCCAGCAACTTGTGTTTTTATTTGTTATTTATAACTTTGTGTTGGGCCTTAAAGAAAATTTAGGTTTGTGAATTGACTGTGTTTGTGGTAGTGAGTTACTTACTTTGAAATTTTTTCATTCTTCTAGAAATTAGTAAATGAAACATTCCAGAAACTCTGGTTTACTCCAACGCCACACAGTGACAAAGAAGCAATGACAAGGAAAATTTTAAACATCACTGATGTGGTAAGAAGGACTGTAATAAATGTGTGGTCACTGTGGGTGCAAAACTAGTTGAGGACTACTCCATCTTACAAAGGGAGAGACAATGATGAGATATTTGACTTATCTTGACAGTTAGCACTGCTTCTTTTACTTTATATTTCTGGAGATACTCAAGGAATACAAGTAACATAGGTCGATGTAGCCACACAGCCCCATAACTTCTGAGCATTCATTGATGTAAGCACTGATATTGAGATTGTCGTATTCCTCCAACAATTGAAAACAGGGAAAGAAAGAGTAGAATAGATAAAATGGCCCAAGGCTAGCAACTGCAAAGAGATACTAGTTCCTGTCTTTTTCAGAAAATATGAAGAATGTAGATTCATTTCCTTTCATTTATTATGTGAATAAGCTTTAATAGACCCAGAATACTTTTCATGTTTTAAAAAAAGAAATTTTGTTCTTAATGTTTTAAAATTTATCTGACAGATTTATCTGACAGAGTATGATTCATGGGTTTTGGCGGGGGCGGGGGGAGGTTTTGCAGTTTCTGGCAGGGGCTGAATTTGAATCCGCTATCTCCAGTATGTGGGGCCAGCGCCCTACTCCTTTGAGCCACAGGCACCACCCTGATTCATGTTTTTTTTGTTTTTGATACAATCTCACTCTGTTATCCAGGCTAGAGTGCTGTGGCATTAGCCTAGCTTACAGCAACCTCGAAAACTAGGTTCAAATGATCCTCCTGCCTTGACCTCCCAAATAACAGGGACTACAGGCAGCCACCATAGTGCCCAGCTGATTTTTCTATTTTTATTAGAGACAGGGTCTTGCTCTTGCTCAAGCTGGTCTCAGACTCTTGAGTTCAAGAAATCCTCCCACCTCTGCCTCCCAGAGTGTAAGGATTACAGTTGTGAGCCACCACACCTGGTGGTGATTCATATCATTGTTCAAAATTTACTAACATATTAAACTTGAATACATTAAACTAATTGTTTTTCAAGATATTTTTAGAATAAAATTCTGTAACATGGGTAAATGTTTAAGTTTAAAAATAAATGGTTCACTTTAAAAATAAGCTTTTTCACTGAGAAAAATCAGAAATATACTTCAGGATAAAGTATAACAAGTATATTTTATTTTGGTTTTATAATAAATTTCTAACTTTTATGGTTTATCACCTTTTTTCTTAGGTTGCAGCATGCAGAGATACTGGATATGACTGGTTTGAACAACTCCTTCAAAACGTGAGTGTTACTTTGACTCTTAATAACATAAAATTTAAAAGGTCAGTATTTCCCAGACTTTATGATTAAAAAATAAAAGAACCTTTCAGTTCTTTTGGTAGGGTAAATTTTATTTTCAATTTGTTAGGCTGAATATTTTTGTTATTTTCCCTATTTAATTGATTGTGATAGTCCCATTTTAGAAGTTTTCTGAGTCACTACTTAAGAGTCTATCTTCTCTTCCTTCTAGATAATTTTTTCTTATCCCTTTAATCTAAATGGTAGACATGAGATCCATAAATATGTAGATTACATTAAGTATAAAATTATATTATTTTGCATGTTATACCTAGGATTTCCCATAGTAGTACAAAATCAAACCACAAGTAGTGTTTTTGTTTTTAGGTTTCATAAATGGAAATGTTTTTCTATGAATTTTTAAATTTTTTTTATTTCTGAAATATTCAAATAGAATGTCCATCACCCTGGTTCAAAACTTTTAAGCATTTTTCTAGTCTTATTTTATCCGTCCTTCTCCATCTTGTTGTGGTTCTTTTTGTTTTTTGTCTTTTAGGTTTCTTTTAGTATAATACTTTTAAAACAAATCCCAAACTATATCATCTTCAACATCTTTCTCTAATAGATAATGACTTTAAAAAAAAAAAGGTTCATTATCATCTATATAAAATAAATAATGCATTATTTCCTAATATCTAATACCTATTCAAAGTTCACATTTTCCTGACTCTCTCAAAAATGTATATAATGAGTAAACAGTTGCTTTGGGCAGCACTCGTAGTTCGGTGGGTGGGGCACTGGCCATAAACATGGAGGGTGGTAGGTTCAAACCCAGCTGGGCCAGCTAAAACAACGACAACTGCAATAAAAAAAATAGCTAGGCATTGTGCTGGGTCCCTATAGTCCCAGGTACTTGGGAGGCTAAGACAAGAGAATCGCTTAAGCCCAAGAGTTTGCGGTTGCTGTGAGCTGTGACACCACAGCACTCTACCTAGGGCAACAGCTTGAGACTGTCTCAAAAAAAAAAAATAGTTGTTTAGTTTGATATAGCTCCTAATTCTCTTATAATAGTTGACTAGTATCTCCCTTTCTTGTGCCACTTGTGTGTTTTCCTGTGTAGCAGTTCTCAACCTATGGGTCACGGCCCCCTTTTAACAATGAAAATACATTACAGCATTAGGAAGGTTGAGAACTACTGCTATAGAGTATTACATGTTCTAGATTTCTTAGATTTCTTCCTTCTGGTTTCATTCAAATTGTTCCTTTATTTACCATTTATCCTATAAATTCTTTGGTATAAAGGTTTAAATAAGACTTAATTTGTAGGGTAAGGGACACAAATATTTCATGGTGTTACTGAATATTATTGCCTTACATCAGGAAGCACACATCTTGTTGTCCCATTTACAGTGATTGACCTTTGAGTTTAGGTGTCATCAGTTTGATAAACCTATTAGAAAATCTTTCAAAAGTTTTGATTTATATGATCATTACGTAGATCCATTATTTTCATTAGAAGTTATGGTGATTTCTCTTATTGTTATATTTTTTAAGTATTAATTAGCTGGGACTCTTCATTAAATAGGAACTTCTTAAATTTAAAATTCTTTTCTTGATTAACTGGTTAGTGTGAACTACAGTTTGTATAGAAGAGGCAAAGAAGATACTTGATTCTTTGCTGTTACTTATCAGTTTTCAGAATAAATTTTCTTATTAACTTCCAGTGGTGACCAATAAGTTTAGTGTCAGTATGAATTAATTGAATTTGAGGTATATGTTTCAGTGTAATCATGATTTTTGTTGTTGTTGTTGTTGCCCCTGGTAGAATGCCATGGCATCATAGCTCACATCAACTTCAAACTCTTGGGCTTAGGTGATCCTCTTGCCTTAGCCTCCCGAATAGCAGGGGCTACAGTTGCTCACCATAATGCCCAACTATTTTTAGAGACAGATTCTCACTCTTGCTCAGGTTGATCTCAAACTCCTGAGCTCAAGCAGTCTACCCTCTCGCCCTCCCAGAGTGCTAGGATTACAGGCGTGAACCACCTTGTCCAGCCCAGTAATCATGATTCTTTTTGAAACTCAAGTTGGTCATGTATCCTTTTGGTATAACTCGATTAATTTTTGTAGCCTGATTACTTTCTGGCTGGCCATCTACCCCAGATTCATCTTGTACATTTTCTGCCCCAAACTTGAAATAGGCTATTTTTTTAAAGAGTCCTAATTCCCTTTAGTTGGGGCAGTCTTGGCACCGTGGTTATTTACTATTAATTATTTTAACTTTGGACCCTTTCAGAGGATAAAACTAGAAATACGTACTTTTTAGAAAGAGAAAATAAATCAAGAATCTATATTGATTTTTTTTTTTGTTTATTTCTTGGAGATAGGGTCTTGCTTTGTTGCCTGGAATAGAATACAGAGGCATCATCATAACTCACTGCAACCTCACACTCCTGGGCTCAAGCAATCCTACCTCAGCGTCCCAAGTAGCTAGGACCACAGATGTGTGCCATCACACCCAGCTAATTTTTTTATTTTGTGTAGAGATGAGGTCTAACTATTGCTCAGGCTGGTCTCAACCTCCTGGCTTCAAGCATTCCTCCTACCTCAACCTAGAATTCCAGGTGTGAACCACAATTTTGATATTTTTAATACAAATTTAAGATGATAGGATTTTACTTTTTTTTTGGCCAGGGCTGGGTTTGAACCCACCACCTCTGGCATATGGTGCCAGCGCCCTACTCCTTTGAGCCACAGGTGCCGCCCAGATTTTACTTTTTTGATTTTATTCTTTCCCTTAGGCTAAAAATCTTGGTTCTTTAGGAAATCAAAACATTTATTTGCTTTGCCCTACCAGATTAACAGTAAGATTGCTGAATACAGTTTAAGATTTCTTTGCATTTCTTTTTAGCTATAGCTCACTAGAAATATCACATTAAAAGTCCCTCTTGAAGTAATTTCTGTTTGGTAATGTCAACAACTTATTATCCACTTAGCTACATTTGTTTCACTTACCAGTGTTTGCAGTATTTTTAGTAATAAAATAACAGTATTATTTTTAATGATAAACCAACTTTTTTCACCAATAAGTAAACCGAGGCATTTTTATTGAGGCCTAATTTGTATGCAGAAAAAGTCACTAATTTTAAGTATACAATTTGATGAATTTTAGCAATTATATGCAGTCATACAACCTCCAGCAAAGTCAAGATATAGGGTAATACCCTAAAAAGTTCACTCGTGTCTTCTTGCTGTTTTCCTCTCCCCATCCTAAAAAAGCATTCATCTACTTTTTGTTACTATAATTTTACCTTTTCTAGAATTTCATATCAATGAATCATACATTCATATCAGTGGATTCATACACTATATATTCTTTAACGTTTGACTTCTTTTACTTAGCAGAATGTTGTTCAGAATCATTGACGTTATCATTGTATTTTCTTCTTTTGTATTGCTAAGTAGTTCCAGTAAAGTGGACATAGCACAATTTTTTATCACTTACTTATTAAAGGACCTTTGGGTTGTTTCCAGTTTAGGGCTATTATGAATAATGCCGTTATGAATATTTGTGTACAAATTTTTAAAAAACACTTTCACAGTGTTTGCTTATGTTGTCTATAATCTGACTCTCTTTTAAAAACACTAAAATCTGACTTCTTTAAAAAACACTTTCACAGTGATTGCCTATGTTATCTATAATGTGACTCTTCATAAATCATTTTTCATTTCATGATTTTATGTAATTTCCTAAGAGTGTGATTGCTAGATCATATGAAAGGGAAACTGCCAAACTATTTTTCTAAAATGGCCAAACCATTTTGCATTTCCACTAGCAGTGTATGAAACTTTTATTTGCTCCACTCCTCACCATTCTAGTATTTTGGTATTAAAACATTAGCCATTCTAGTGTGATGGTATGTTGTAGTAAGTTATTGTTTTTAAAGCTTTGAGATGTCTTTTTTAAAAAACACTTTCACAGTGTTTGCCTATGTTATCTATAATCTGACTCTCTTCATAAATCATTTTTCATTTCATGATTTTATGTTATATTTAGCATCATTTGTTTCCTAAATCAAATAGTTAGCTCTATATTATAGAACTTTATTTACCACCTTAGTTAAGTTTATGTCAACCATTCCAAAGTGGATATCATAATAGTTTTTAAAAGGTTCTAAACCACATTTTACATCTGATAATTATAATAAATGATTAAGTAAGAATTAGCATAGCTGTCAGAAGTATCAGTATTTAGGATTAGTAAAAGAATCTAAAATAATATCCCTGTGTATTGGGATAATCTACTAAAAGAATCTAAAATAATATCTTTGTGTATTATTAATAAGTTAGAAGCAAGAGGGAAATGACCAAATTTATAATCTCTTAATGATGATAATTCCCCTCTTACATGCTTTGTTTATTTACTCTCTAGTCCTATTTATTTATTTAATTGTTGTCCATTCAATTCCTGCTTCCTATTCTATGCTTTCTAACTTTAGTTTTCTCTAACAATTTAGTTCACTGATGACATCCGGACTTTGTGGGATAGTTCCTTAATACTAGCAGAGTTTCATTTAGTAAAAGAAATAAAGTGTAAAAATATTTATGTAAATATGTGTGAAGGAGACTTGACCATTCCTTACAATTATAATACATGTGTATAAATTTTCAGAGGAGATAAGAAAGATGTAAAGAATGGACTTCTGGAGTTATTGGAAATTCTTGAATCAAGTATAGTTACTGTTTCCACGTGAGCACAAATACATGCATTTCATTCAGTCTGATTTCAGGTATTTCTAATTTAGGAGGAGGTTGGATTTTTTTTTTTTTTTTTTTTGTAGATTGATGACTTCCCATTCATTCATTGAATATGTTTTCCTAGGGAAACGTGAAATACTATCAGAAATAGCTTCACATTCATACATGCACCAAACTCTGTTCATTTACTATATAATTGTATTTTTATATGTGTATATATTTATATGTACATATATATATTTTTTTTTTTTAATTTATTGTTTTAGAGTCTCACTTTGTCACTCCGGGTAAAGTGCCATGGCGTCATAGGTCACAGCATCCTGAGACTCCTGGGCTCAAATGATTCCCTTCCCTCAGAACTTCCTAATAGCTTGGGATTACAGGCACCCACCACAAATGCCTGGCTATTTTTAGAGGTAGGGTCTTGCTCTAGGTCAGGCTAGTCTTGAACTTAACGAGCTCAGGTGATCTGCCCACCTCAGCTTCCTAGAGTGCTGGGATTACAGGCATAAGCCATTGCACCTGGCCCTAATATATCATTTTTAAATGTGTAAGACTGTCATTTCCTTTTAACCTTTAGTGAATTCTTGGTTTATTATCATTTTTCAGTAGTATGTAGAAGAATAATTTCTATCATGAAGGTTGTCATATTTTTTATTTCTAAAATCTACTCCAATTAGTTTAAAACACTACCATAAACTTAGTAGTTGTCTAAGCAGCTCTGCATAACAGCCTTCAAAAGCACCATCATAGACCAGCACATAATCCCAGCACTCTGGGAGGCCAAGATTGGTGGATTGCTTGAACTCAGGAGTTCAAGACCAGCCTGAGCAAGGATGAAATCCCAGTCTCTAAAAATAGCTGGACATTGTGGTGGGCACCTATAATCCCAGTTACATGGGAGGTTGAGGCAAGGGAATCACTTGAGCCCAAGAGTTTGAGGTTGCTGTGATGCCACAGCACTTTACTGAGGGCAGCGTAGTGAGACTCTGTGTCTCAAAATAAATAAATAAATAAATAAAAGATTGAGAGTTTCTGTTTCACAATATGAAAAAGTTCTAGAGATGCATAATGTTGCAGGTTGCACAACAGTGTGAATGTACTTAATGCCATAGAACCATACACTTAAAAATGATTAAAGTTGTAAATTAAAAAAAAACAACACTGTGATAGATACATAAAATTAAATTGATTTTACAGCATCATTCTTTGTAATTACTTATAATCCAAGACTGGCACTGAAAAAGAAATAGTTAAGAGGAACCCCATAAGTCTATTTTTGGCCTTCGTAATCCAAAGCAAGATCTCCTTCTTAAAGTTTCTGTCAAATACTGTATTTCCATCAACAGTGAATGGATAAAGAAGCTGATATTTCCATGCAACTTAATAGTACTCATACCAAAATGGGACAAACTGTCAAATGCATACAGCTACATAGATGAATAATGAAAACATTATGCAGAGTGAAAGAAAGTTTACACAGAAGAGCACATATTATGATTCCATTTATACAGAATTCTAGAAGAGGCGAAACTATTTTGTATTGGAAAAAAATTAGAAGGGTTGTTTCAGGAGACTAGGGTTTAGGAAAGGATATGAGAGAACTTTCAGGGGTGATAGTAATGGCCTGAAAGTTAATCAGTATTGCCTAGGGATTTATTATATAGGCAAATTATCAGGCCCTACCCCAGACTTACTGAATGAGTAACTCCAAGGATGAGGTTTATCATTCTATATTATAAGAATCTCTCCAGATGATTCTGATACAAGTTAAAAGATTGAGACCCACTGTTCTATCTTGACGGGGATTTGAGTTATAATGTGACAAAACTGAACAAATATATGCTAAAGACTTATGCATTTCATTACATATTCATTTTTGGAAAAGAGGGGAGTACACTGATGTCTGTGCTTTGAAATGCATCAAAGCTAAAGTGGACAGAGGTGTGTTAACATGTGCATGAATATATACCTACACATATGTGTGCATGTTTGTGTGTGTGTGTGTGTATTCAGCCCAGCAGAGTAAAATGATGGAAAGAGAGTATTCATTTTAAAACTTTTTTCCAATTTATATGCTTATATTTTTATACCAAAAAATTAAAATGGTATCTTAAAAAGTACCTCTATCACTGGATATGGGTGCCTTTAAAAGATATATTTTAGGCGGGGTACAGTTGCTCACACCTGTAATCCAAGCACTTTGGGAGGCCAAGGCAGGAGAATCACTTGAGTCCAGGAGTTCATGACCAGCCTGGGCAACATAGGAAGACCCCTGTATCTATAAAAATAAAAATTTAAGGGTAGTGCCTGTGGCTCATCAAGTAGGGCGCCGGCCCCATTATACTGAAGGTGATGGGTTCAAACCCGGCCTCAGCCAAACTGCAAAAACAGAAAAATAGCTGGGCATTGTGGCAGGCGTCCCAGCTGCTCAAGAGGCTGAGGCAAGAGAATCTCCTAAGCCCAGGAGTTGGAGGTTGCTGTGAGCTGTGTGACGCCATGGCACTCTACCGAGGGCAATAAAATGAGACTCTGTCTCTACAAAAAAATAAATAAATAAATAAAAATTTAAAAATTAGTTGGGTGTGGTGACATACACCTACAGTCCTAGCTACTTGAGATTCTGAGATAGGAGGATTGCTTGAGCCCAGGAATTTGAGGTTATAGTGAGCTGTGATCATGCCACTGCATTCCATCCTGGGAGACAAAACAAGACACTGTCTCTAAAGAAAATAAATGAATGAATTTTTTACAGTGACATTTTTTAAATGAGCAAACTAAATTACAGTATTAAAAATGTTTATGCTATTTAATTGTTATTTATATCTTGAGTATATGGCTAGTATGTGTATGTATATAGCATTAATACATAATCATAATTAATGATTAATAATCATTTCAGAGGATATATAAAAACAGTTGATGGAGGGAGAGTAATAGATGGGACCACACCTACGGTGCATCTTACAAGGATACATGTGAAATTTACTAGGTGTAGAATATAAATGTCTTAACACAATAACTAAGAAAATGCCATGAAGGCTATGTTAACCAGTTTGATGAAAACATTTCAAACTGTATACAAAACCAGCACATTGTACCCCATGATTGCATTAATGTACACGGCTATGATTTAATAAAAAAAAAAAATAGTTGATAAAATTGAATACCCTGAATAACAACTTACAATAAAAAAGGATAAAATGCAAATTCCTTACTCTGACAGAACAAACTGCAAAGCCTAAAATGAAAATCATACAAAAGTGGGAAAGTTTTAAGAGAGATTTCTTCAAAATCAAGAGCAAAAACAATATTTGACAAGTAGGGCAAAAACAATATTTGACAAGTAGGGCATTTTTTCACTATAAAATCAGTGAAAATCAGAAGCTAAACTACTTCTGACTTGGAGGAGTTCTGACTTGTCTTAAAAGCTATCAGGACTTTTTTAAAAAGATACGGTAATTAAGACAGAGCAGTAATAAATAGATTAGTATAACATAGACCAGTAGAATAAGATAGAGAGCCCAGAAAGTAGGCCTACACATATAGAAAGAATATGCTTGCTATAAAACAGAAGGGGCACTGCAACTTCTTTTACAGGGGAAGAGATTTTTTAGTGAATGGAGTTGATTGATTGACTGGCTGTCCATAGGGAAATTTTTAAAGCAATTGATTCCTACTTCAACTCAAAAATTAACTCCTTATCTATTAAAAGAAATCTTCAAAACTTGTGGAGGAAAATACAGGTAAATGTATTCTTGACCTTTATGTAGGGAAGGATTTCTTAAACCTTAAACAAGTCCCCAAAATGATTAACCTTAAAAGATGGATAAAAGTTTATAAATCGGCGGTGCCTATAGCTCAGTGGTTAGAGCAATGGCCACATACCCCAAGGCTGGTGGGTTCAAACGCAGCACGGGCCAGCTAAAACGACGACAACAACAATAAAAAGTTTATAAATCTAGAGACATCTTTTTTTTTTAATTTATTTATTTTTTTATAATTAAATCATAGCTGTGTACATTAATGCAGTTGTGGAGGAGACATCTTAAAGAAAGTGAAAACGCAAGTCACAAACCGGGAAAAGTTATTGGACACAGATGTGTATAACGAACAAACAATTAATATTGAGAATATTGATGAAGAACTCTTGTCCAGGTGCGATGGCTTACACCTATAATCTTAGCATTCTAGGAAGCCAATACAGGAAGATTACTTGAGCTCAGGAATTGAAGACCAGCCTAAGCAAGAGTGAGACCATGTCCCTAAAAAAAAGAGATAATTAGCTGGACGTAGTGGTGCGCATCTATAGTCCCAGCCACTCAGGAGGCTGATGCAGAAGGATCACTTGAGCCCAGGAATTTGAGGTTGCAGTGAAGCTCTGTCTCTTAATAAAAAGAGAAGTCCTCTCCTATAAGCCTATATAAGTCGCATCCCCATAGGAAAACAGGTAAAATTCATGAATAGGCATTTTATTAAAAGAAATAGCACATATCAACCTGTAATGTGTTCATCTTCATTAGTAATATGAAGAAATATCTTGAGTATATGGCTGGTATACTTTTTATACCATTTGACTGGTAAAAATTGACAAGTCAGACAATAACAAATTATGGAAGAAAGGTATGTTGAATAGTATTTATTTTTTTTGAGACAGAGTCTCAAGCTTCACCCTGAGTAGAGTGCTGTGGCATCATAGCTCATAGCAACCTCCAACTCTCAGGCTCAAGCAATCCTCCTGCCTCAAGTTTTCTATTTTTAGTAGAAACAGGGTCTCACTTTTCTCAGGCCTGTCTCCCATGAGCTCAGGAAATCCATCTGCTTCAGCCTACCAAAGTGCTAGGATTACAGGCGAGAGCTATCGCACCCGGCCCAAATAGTATTTCTTTTTTGGGGGGAGGAGGTGTTTTTTTTGGTTGTTGTTTTTTGCAGTTTTTGGCTGGGGCTGGGTTTGAACCCGCCACCTCCAGTATATGGAGCTGTTGCCCTACTCTTTTTAGCCACAGGTACCGCCTACAAATAGTATTTCTTAATACTGCTAATTGAGAAAGTATTACAACCATTTTGAAAAGCAATTATCTCATTAAATAACCTTATTAAAAACATCTCATGAAGTTAACATTAATACATTTAGTGACACAGCAGTTCCCCAGCAGTTCTACTTCAAGCATATACCTAAGAGACTAGCATATGAGCATCAGGACATATACAGAAATAATCACTTACCATAAAAATTGGAATTATCTATAGAAGAATGGGTAAGTGAATTATGCTATATATATACAGTTGATTGTTGTACAGCAGTGAAAATGAATAAAATACAGCTACATGAAACAACCTGGATTACAGTTAGTAACATAATGTTGAGTGAAAAAGCAAGTCTTAGAAGACTATGTCAACTATGCTACCTTTTTTTTTGGAGACAGAGTCTCTCACTTTGTCTCCCTTGGTAGAGTACCATGGCGTCATAGCTCACAGCACCTAAAACTCTGGGGCTTAAGCAGTTCTCTTGTTTCAGCCTCCCAGGTAGGTAGGACTACAGGTGCCTACCACAACGCACGGCTGTTTTTAAAAATGAGTCCTTGCTCTGGCTCAGGCTGGTCTTGAACTCATGAGCTCAGGCTATCGACCCGCTTGGCCTCCCCAAGTGCTAGAATTACAGGTGTGAGCCACCACACTCAGCTATGCTACTGTTTTAGAAAGTAGAAGATCAAAACTGTGAACAGTCTACAGCTTTTTTTTGGTTTTTTTGGAGACAGAGTCTCAAGCTGTCACCCTGGGTCAAGTGCTATGGCGTCACAACTCACAGCAACCTCAAACTCTTGGGCTTAAGCAATTCTCTTGCCTCAGCCTCCCAAGTAGCTGAGACTACAGACGCCTGCCACAACACTCAGCTGTTTCATTGTTGTAGTTGTTGTCATTGTTTGGCAGGCCCAGGCTGGATTCGAACCCGCCAGCTCCGGTGTATGTGCCTGGCACCCTAGCCACTGAGCTACAGGCACCAATCCAGACAGTCTACAGCTTAAACTATTTTTTTTAAAGCAAGGAGATCATAAAATTTCTGATGATCATTATTTTAAGAGTGAAAGAGGAAGATGGGATAAGGGAAGGAGCACATTGGAAGATAAAAGTTATTAGAAATGTTCTTAAGTTGGGTTCATATCACATCATTTTTAAGTACATTAAAAGAACACACACCAGTGGTGATGGTATGTCTTCAGAATCAGAATTTATGATTAGTGTTTTTGTGTGTATCTAAAGTCTTAGAGAGGAAATGAAAAACCAGGGATGAGAGAATAGTTTTCTACTCCTACAAAAGAGAGACCACACTAGGTAGAAGAATGTACTCTCAATAGAGAGTATTGTTATTAGTTCTTTAAAATAATACCTAAGGAAGTGCATTATGGAGTGGGACAAGGAGAATTTGCAGTTCAGAGTTGAAACTCAGTACATTGTCTGCTTTATTTGATTTATATCATTAAATTAGAGAAAGGAACAGTATGTATGTTATGTTATTCTGATAGTTCTCAATTGTTTTAATTACCCATGCATCTTGTAGTGCCATTCAGTTCTACCCATGTACATTTTTGTGAATTTTCAATTAACTTGAATTTTAAATTTTAAACTCCTTAGTCATATTGGACACTTTTCAAGTCCTTAATAGCCACGTGTGACTCATGGATATAAATATAGAATATTTTCATTATAGTTGAATGCTATATTTGACACCACTGGAACTCTTCACAGTAATCAAATACACATTTAATTCCTGCAGCATCCCCAGAATTATATCAGCTAATTTGTATTAGCAAGACACATGTATCCTGAAATGACTTTTCTGTTGACCTATGCTTATGAAAGATTGGGTTGGTTTTATTTTTTGGTTATAGTTAGAATGATCTCTATCTGCATGTCATTCATAACACTTTTCTAGTATTTTTTATTAATGATTTGGCAAAGGATAGCACAGAGAAGAAAGCTACCCTTTTGTTTTATAATGGTAAAATTTAAGGTGCGATTCAAATACAATTACAGTTATTAGTTCTTTAAAATAATACAACTAATACTTGAGTGATATGCTTTATTTCTGATTGGAGTAAGGGAGAAAAAGAAAGGTCATCTTTCCTATATCTCTCATTCTACCTCAGATCATATAGCAATTTAAAGATTTCATACTAAAATTGTTGGAAAGTATTTGTAAACTACTGGTTTATAAGGTATTTTTTAACATGTCATATATTTTTATTTTATTTATTAATTTGCACTTTGAGTATTAACTTATTAATGACAAATGAAAAAGATACTACTTATGGACACGTTTTAATGTGTTTACATTATTGTCTAATGAATAATTATACTGGGATTTTTTTTTTTATATACATACATATATAGTTGTTGAAGTCCGAAGAGGATTCCTCATATAAACCTGTGAAGAAAGCTTGTACTCAACTTGTTGATAACCTAGTTGAGCACATTCTTAAATATGAGGAATCTCTAGCTGGTAAGACATTTTATATATTGGTCTTTAGTTGATTTTATAAGATATTTTAAAATACTCTGGGTATGTTTATCATTTTTGCCTCTGGCTCTGCTTGCCTAATATATTAACTACTTCACTACTTTGTTTTTGTTATATAGTTAACTGTTTGATGTTGCATCCTAGATTATATTCCTAGATTAAGATTGACTAAGATTATTTAGAACAGAATAATAAAAAAATGCCCCTTATCTCTTCCACATATGTTTCAATAGCATATAATTTTAGATGTCATATTGAACAGGAATAAAAGTAATTTCCAGGAGCCAATATGTATTTAGCTAAAGGCACTTATCACAAAACTGATCTCTCTCAAATTATATACAATTTTCTGTCAAAATGAAGTTGTTTTAGCTATTATAAAAATGTTTTTAAAAGATTTTTATTACATTCCTAATATTATTTATAATATCTATCATTTACCAGTCCCAAATCTGAAATTTTTAATCAATTGTAAGTAAATATAAAAATATAAAAACTGATACCCATTGCTTAAAGCACTCAAAACTAGCATTACTTCCTGTCTCCTAATGCACATTAATGAGGAACAACAGTCAGTCTTGGTCATTCTCCAGAAATGAGGCCTTTAACCTTTAGCAGAAGTACCGTTTATGTCATCACATAAGGAAATCATTGATATCCTTTATATTTTTTTCTGCACTTTTTAAAAATTTTTTTCTTCATTTTCCATTTGTACCTCTTTTTTCTTTTTATCTCCTTGTTCTGTTTTCCCTATTTTTCTCCATCCTAGAATTTAGGAGTGATACTGGTATCCTTTAATGTTAAAAAGTTGCCAATCTCCTCTAAAAATTAGTTTCCCAAGAATCAGTGTGTCTTGTAACTAGTAACACTGCCCTCCCATTACAACAGCATTTTGTTTGACTTTCCAGTGTAGCATTGGTCCAACTTCTGTTTGTCACTCTCATTTTTTTAATATTCTTTTACCACAGCAACATCTCTTTTTTTTCCTCAATACCTTGAAACATAGTATCACCTCAACTAAATTGTTAGCTTTCTTTCCCATATTCACTTCCATTAATTTTTAGGTATAACCAACACCGCATTTATTCCCAAAAGCCCATTTCTAAATTTCTCTACTTCCATTCTACCTTTAACTTCAATCCTGTCCTTCTTAGTATAAAACTTTTTTTTTTCTATACAATGGCCTCTGTGTTCTGTCTTTAGTATATGAATTTCTATAACAAAGAAAAAAATGAAATAAAGTCTAGTGTCATAAATACTATTAATCCATTATATGGAGGACTATATTGAATCTATTCAGGGGATATTTAGTAATTTAAATAACATTCTAAATAATTTCTATTGCCTTGTCATATTTTAGTGTCTTATTTCTGTTTGTTTTTCCAGATTCTGACAATAAAGGTGTGAATTCTGGAAGATTGGTAGCTTGCATAACCACTTTGTTCTTATTCAGCAAAATAAGACCCCAGCTCATGGTTAAACATGCCATGACTATGCAACCATACCTTACCACTAAATGTAGTGTAAGTATAGAGCTGTCTTATTTTTCTGTCTTACATAAAACACATAGTAAGTGTTTTAATTTGGCATTCATATAGTGTCAACCACATTCTCACTGACAGATCAACTGTGTCATTTACTCAAATATATGTGTTCTAATATTTGTTGCACATTATTTACAAATATCAATTTCTGGTATATTATAAATAAGGTTCAGGCTTGATTTCTCTGTAAGCTCCTCAAGCCTGACCCTCATAAATACTTAATAAATGTGATAGCTATTGTTAAGACCTCAAAGGTGAATGAAACAGAGTTCCTGTCTTTGAGAATTTTACTGTCTTTTGGATTTTGAATTTACTTTTCATTAATCTGTCATTTCTAATATATTATTTTATTTATTTTATAATAGAGAAGTATATTGAATATGGAAAATTTAGTGTCATACCAGAAACGTTAGGCTGTTGTTTTATGCTACTATTAACATTAATCCTATATTTTCATAAAGCAAAATATGACAATTAAATAAAATATTGCTTGAGTAAAATAATCAAGCACATGAAGTAGGATTTAAAAAAAATATATAAGCATAGTAAGTTAAGTAGTTTGTTACAAATGTTAAATTTTAAAACACTCTTAACAACTTGCAAATGTAGATGGTTTGTCGCATACTATATTTCTAATGATCCCAAGGAGCTCATTCTAAATGTTTTCTCTACTACATTTGTTTTGCTGCTGTGGTAAGTTTTTTGGTATCTAAATTATAAGTTCTAGGTGAAAACATCAGGACTTCCTGAGAAAACATTTAAGAAGACTGAGAACGGTGGCTCACACCTATAATCTTAACACTCTAGGAGGCCAAGGCAGGTGGATTGTTTGAACTCAGAAGTTGAAGACCAGCCTGAGCAAGAATGAGACCCTTGTCTCTACTAAAAATAGAAGAACTAGCTAGGCATAGTTGTGGGTGCCTATACTGCCAGCTACTTGGGAGGCTAAGGCAAGAGGATTACTTGAGTCCAACAATTTGAGGCTGCTATGACTTATGATGCCACAGCACTCTACTAAGAGTGACAGAGTAAGACTGTGTCTCAAAAAAAAAAAAAAAAAAAAGGTTGGGCGGCATCTGTGGCTCATCAAGTAGGGCGCCAGCCCCATATACCGAAGGTGGTGGGTTCAAATCCGGCCTCGGCAAAACAGAAAAATAGCCGGGCACTATGGCAGGTGCCTGTAGTCTCAGGTACTCAGGAGGCTGAGGCAAGAGAATCGCCTAAGCCCAGGAGTTGGAGGTTGCTGTGAGCTGTGTGGCTACTAATAAAAGTTAATATTAAGTATAGTACTAGGTATTGTGAAGAATTTTACATGCATTATCTCATTTCCTCTGTGAGGTAGGAACTATTATTATTTCAGTTTCAGATAAGGAAACTAAAGCTTAGAGAATATAAGAAATTGGCTCAATATCCATAGCCAACTAGTCTGAGAACTAGAATCCAGCTTACTGTCTGTCTGCCTATAGAATCTGGACTACAATGTATCCTGTACAAATAGTCCTTGTGTGATTTTGAGTCAGTATTTTTGAAAGCAAGATCATTTTTAAAACATTTTGCACTGATCAGGCGCAGTGGTTCATGCCTGTAATCCTAGCACTCTGGGAGGCCAAAGCAGGTGGATTGTATGAGCTCTGGAGTTTGAGACCAGCCTGAGCAAAATCGAGACCCCATCTCTATAAAAAAAATAAAAAAAAAAAAAAAAACCCAGCTGGGTGTCTGTAGTCCCAGCTACTTGGGAGGCTGAGGCAAGAGGAGCTCTTGAGCCCAAGAGTTTGAGGTTGCTGTCAGATATGATGCCATGACACTCTACCCAGTGCAACAGAGTAAGACTCTGTCTCCAAAAAAAAAAAAAAATGCAAATTTTATATGTGTGCGTATATAAAGTATTACATAAAGTGTGCCCATCTCATACTTGTTAGGCACCTTTTTTTAAAATGTTTTTTGGTTTTATTTTTATATTCCATCCCCATCTTGATTTTTCTTCAGAGTAAATTAGCTGGAATATTCTTATGTATCTTATCCATACCTCCATAATTTTAGGCCCACAAACATACATAAATGGTTACACAAATAGATATAAGTGGTCCATCAGATTATGTTACACATGTACCTGTTAGGCATATCTATGAATTACACATGATCTGGTATATATCTAATTGTTTGTTTTAAATGGCTACATAATCATTTTGTGGATGTCCTGTAATTAATAATTTTCCTAATTGGCAGGTACTGAATATAATTTTCTGTTGATCACCACTACAAATAATTTCTTAACAAATATTTCTATTCATATACCTTTAAATATTAGTGCTTTTACTTTGTTGGGCATATTCTGAGAAATGGACTTGCTAGACTGAAAGAATGATTATTTTGATTTTGATTTTGAATAGACATTGCCACAGTACTGATAAATATGTTTTCTGTAGCCTTTTTGAAAAACTGTATATGATAATCAGTGTCATTAGTTCTATATGCTTTGCCAGTTTAGCAGGTGTAAAGGAATAATTCATCATTAACTCAGTTTCTTTCCCACTTCCAAAAATGTTGAACTTCTTTTCATAATACAGACGAGTTGGACTTGATTTTCTAACATTTTTAATATTAAACCATCTTGCATTATATTCATTTCAAATTATTTCATCTTAGTTTAGTAGAACCTGGGTAAGTTGACCACTGAAGGGATTGTAACAAACTGGTCAACATATGGAGGTGGTTAACATAAGGAACTAGGCCTACTCTACTGATACCTACATATGCATGTCTGGTCTTTGAAAATTTGGTCAACTTAAGGAGGTTGCCACTGTAGGGAGGTGGTTAACTATAGAGGTTCTACTATATTATATTCTCTTTTCCTTCATGATTTCCATCTTTCTTTTTTTAATTTTTGTATAAAATTTAATATATTTCTTTTACTTGATATTTTAGGCTAATGTTAAGTGAAAATGCTACTACTTTTTTTAAGTGAAGTTAGCAGTGGTTCTCCAATGAATTTATCTTGCCCCACAAAAACTCTTCTATCTCCAACCCTGTTTAACTCAACTCTTATTTCTTAAAGGGGTTAGAAATGGGAGATACCAGGAAACAACAGGATTTCTATGCTACTTATAAAGAAATATTCAGCTTCTTTTTTAATTCTCTAAGGAACCTAAAAGGAAGGATGTCTGTGAAGTGGGAAAGTTTTTAATCGTTAGATAATAAATTCATAGTGTCTAAATGAGTGTCAATAATCCATTGCTAACAATGAAGAGTGGTAGCTTGACTAGATTTAAAACAAATATTGGAAGCTTAACTCCATAAATAAAAACTAGAACTTTGGTTGTCTTTGGCAAGATGTACTGGGTGGCTAGAGGATGGATGGGAAAGACACGTTTTATGGTAAATCCTCTAGTACTTTTGATTTTTTTAAATACTGTGCCTATTTTTTTAAGCATTCTTTATTAGCTTTTTTAGTCAAAGAAAAATGTGTTTAAATTTAAACTAAATAAGCCTTATATCTAGACATGGAGTTCTACACCTTTATATGTCTTATTAAAAAGTTTACAGGGTTTCTCAGCCTCAGCACTATTGACATTTAGGACTAGATTATTCTTTATTGTTATTCTTTGTTGTTCAAGGATTGTTCTTTATGTTGTAGGATATTCAGCATCATCCTTGGCCAGTAGTAGCCAATAGTAACCCCTCAGTCCCGTTGTGACAACCAAAAATGTCTCCAGATACTACCAGATACCCCTGGGTAGAGGGAGAGGGAGCGAACTCACCCCAAAATGAGAACTATTTTGAGTTAACATACCCCAGCTTGAAAAATATTGATTGTAAGAACTGTACTAGTCGTTGTAGAGTTGTGTTAAATTTAAATACTTTCATTTAGAATTGAATTGTGTTGCATTTTAGGGGGGAAAAATAACTAGCATTGTGATTAAGTTGACCCAAAGGTCACCTGGTAAGTTAGTGGTAAAGCTAGAAGTCAAATTCCTGATACTCTATCTTGTGCTTTTTCCTCCATACCTTAAAAACGTTCTTTTCTAATAAATTTTTCTAACTAAGACTTTGCATAAATAATACCATACTTCAAATACATAAAGCTGCATATAGTTTCTTTTCAGGTTTTGTATATTCATAAAGCATTCATTTTATTCTTAACAGACGCAAAATGATTTCATGGTTATCTGCAATGTTGCAAAAATCTTAGAGCTAGTTGTACCACTGATGGAGCATCCAAGTGAAACTTTCCTTGCCACTATTGAAGAAGATCTAATGAAGCTTATCATCAAATATGGCATGACTGTAAGCATCAGTTTACCATTTCTATATTGATATATAATTTGAAAATGATAACTTATAAAATATTGTACATCAGAATTAACTTCCTATATATTTTACTTTTAGGTAAATATTTGTGAGAAGCTAAATTTTTAAAATAGTTTATTTTTACTTTTAACTTTTATGTAAATGATGACATTTTCTATATCTTTTAGGTAGTGCAACATTGTGTGAGCTGTCTTGGGGCTGTTGTAAATAAAGTGACACAAAATTTTAAATTTGTATGGGCCTGTTTCAATAGATACTATGGTAAGTTCAATGCCTTATTTTTAAAATTGTTCTGCCAGGTCCTGCAATATATCCAGCTCATTTTAAACAAATGTGATAAAAGGCTAGAATCAAGGAAACTCTTTAAGAGGGTGTGATTGTCCTTCATGAGCCATTCTCAGAAGTAATATTTCCTAGAGAATCTTTTGTAAAATTCTCTTAAGAACCTTATGAGGGCAACACCTGTGGCTCAGTGAGTAGGGGCACCGGCCCCATATACCAAGGGTGGCAGGTTTAAACCCAACCCCGGCCGAACTGCAACAACAACAACAAAAAATAGCTGGGCATTGTGGCGGGCGCCCATAGTCCCAGCTACTTGGGAAACTGAGGCAAGAGAATCACCTAAGCCCAGGAACTGGAGGTTGCTGTGAGCTGTGACGCCACGGTACTCTGCTGAGAGTGATACTCTGTCTGCACACACACAAAAAAGAACCCACTATAATTACTTCAGAAATTTATCTCCTCATAAGTAAAAATTAGTAAGTTTTCTGTCTAGTACATAAAGTAAAATTTATTTATTTATCTATTTTTATTTATTTTTTGAGACAGAGTCTCACTCTGTCACCTACATAGAGTGCCATGAGCTTACAGCAACCCTTTGGGCTTGAGCCTCAGCCTTCCCAATTGCTGGGACTATAGGCATGTACCATTATACCTGGCTAGTTTTTCTATTTTTAGTAGAGACAGGGTCCCACTCTTACTCAGGCTGGTCTCAAACTCTTGAGTTCAAATAATCCACCTGCCTCGACCTCCCAGAGTGCTAGGATTACAGGCATGAGCCACCACACCTGGCCTAAAGTAAAATTTAAATAATTTTTCTTACATTAGTTCTTTAAGCTATAAACAAGAGTGTCCTGATAATCTAGGCATATTTAATATTTAAAACTATTAGTAAAAAATCATAATTCAGAAGTATAATTATTTGTATATAGTAATTTTAAAATAAAGAGTTTATCATAGGTAAATATTATTTATTTTTATTAGGTGCCATTTCAAAATTAAAAAGTCAGCACCAAGAGGACCCAAATAATACTTCACTTCTAACAAACAAACCAGCACTTCTTAGATCTCTTTTCACTGTTGGAGCACTGTGTCGACATTTTGATTTTGATCTGGAAGATTTTAAAGGCAACAGTAAGGTAAAATATTACTTAGAATATTGTAAAGTATAGAACTCTGTGAGCTGAGATAGACTGTAATGATCCAGGATGAAAGCAGCATTAGAATAGTCTGTTTCAGTTAGAATTCTGAAAACAGTGCTACTCAAAGCCTGATCCTTGGACTGGCTACTGGTCCATAAACTGTTACTGGTGTATAGCAAGATATGACATTTCCATGACAAGTTGTATCGGCTTTGTAACAGTAGGCATGCTGTTGAGATCAATAGCTGCCTTCTTTTTCTTTCTTTCTTTGTTTTTTTTTTCCTTGAAGGGAACAGTGCATTGATTTATGTTCTGGCAAAAGCTGCTTTCCCACAAACTGGTACTTTAGTGCTACTGTTCTAAAATAAATGGAGATGGTGACTTATTTTTTAGTAATATTCATATGTGGGAAGTCTCATTATATGCCTTTAATTATTTTTATTCCTTTATACTTGAAAATTGCTCTGAATGACTCTTTTTGAATACTTTAATGTGATTTTATTTCCTTATTAGGTTAACATAAAGGATAAAGTACTCGAACTATTGATGTATTTTACAAAACATTCAGATGAAGAAGTACAAACAAAAGCTATCATTGGTCTGGGTAAGTTAAGTCTAAATT
Organism: Perodicticus potto; assembly: GCA_963574655.1. Classification (NCBI taxonomy): domain Eukaryota; kingdom Metazoa; phylum Chordata; class Mammalia; order Primates; family Lorisidae; genus Perodicticus; species Perodicticus potto. The sequence continues at coordinate 22,871 of CAUYRH010002472.1, forward strand.
CCTTTAAAATTTTTAGATGTTTGAGAAGTGGAGCAAATTTTTAAGTATTGTAAGTCTAAATTGTTGGTTTATTTAAGTATGTTTCTGTTAGTAGTAAGATCTGGTGCATGGAATGTAGGGTTAGGGGTTCCAACACTTGGGATCCATTCTTGCTATAGCCTCTGACTTCCTGGGCAACTTTGAGCAAGCCACTTGTTTGTTCATCAGTTTCTGTATTAGGAAAATAGAGACAACTGTCTTATCCCTACTTCAGAGTATCTTAATTGTTTATTAAAGCACTGTGATAAAGAAAGATCATATACAAGAAGTCTATGCTATTTGCCTTTTTTTTTTTTTTTTTTTTTTTTTAATGTGAGACGGACTCTATCACTCTGTCACCAGACTGGACTGCAGTGACATGGTCATAGCTCATTGCAACCTCTTCTAAGCCTTAAGCTGACCTTCTGGCTCAGTCTCCCAAGTAGCTAAGCACATGCCACTATGCCCAGTTAATTTTTTTTTTTTTTTTTTTTGTAGAGATGAAATCACACTGTTGTCCAGGCTGGTCTCAAATTCTTTGGGCTCAAGTGATCCTCCCTCCTCAGCCTCCCAAAGTGCTGGGAATATAAGGTGTGAGCCATCACACCTGCCTCTGTTTACGTATTTTTTAATTGTTCTTTTTCATTGTTAAACTTTATCACTACATTTGGCTGCCACTTCTAGTTAAAACAATGAACAATCTACAAACTTCTTTTTGTCTAGAAATAAATGGTAATCAGGAACAGTTTGGAGATACCCCTTTTTGATATTACTTTTTTAGGAAGCATTGATGTAATAAAAACATGTTTTGTATATGGTTAGGTCCATGGCTTATCTAGAAAGGAATTAGAATATGGGGTAATGGGAGGAGAGTAGCATTAAAGTATCTGAATAATGCACTAAAAAAACATGTAAAGAAAAATCTGTCTGTGTTTTTGGTTTTTGTTGTTACTTGTTTAATGCAAATACAGTTGGCCCTCCATATCCACGGGTATCACATCTGTGGATTCAAGAAACTGAGAATTGAAAATATTCAGAAAAAAAAGTTAGACCTGTACTGAATATGTACAGGTTCTTTTCTTTCCTTTTTTTTTTTTTTTGCCCCCCAAGACAGAGTCCCATTTAGTTGCCCTCAATAGAGTGCAATGGCATCATAGCTCACAGCAACCTCAAACTTTTGGGCTCAAATGATCCTCTTGGCCCAACTCACAGGTAGCTGGGACTATAAGCACCCACCACAATGCCTGGCTATTTGTAAAGAAAAGGTCTGGCTTTTGCTAAGGCTGGTGTCAAATTCTTGAACTTAGCAATTACCCACCTCAGCCTTCCAGAATGCTGGAATTAAAGGCATGAGCCACTTCACTAGGCCCCAGTTTTTTTTTGTCATTCTCAAACAATAACAGTATAACAGCTATAAACATAGTATTTATATTATAAGTAATCTAGAGATGATTTAAATTATACAGGAGGATGTGCATAGCCTATATGCAAATACTATATCATTTTATGTTAGGGACTTGAGCATTCACAGATTTTGGTATCTCTAAGAGTCCTAGAACCAAGTCCCTGCAGATACTGAAGGATGACTCTATATGTAAAGCTAAGCTTAATAACTTAATTGGAAATTTAATTTTCTTAGCATTATCAAGGTTTATAATTTAATTAATATGCAAGGGGAGGTGTTTGCATTTCAGTCTATTGATCAAGAATGAGTAATAACAAATTCTAAGTTGCCCAAACCTCATTAAATTATTTATGATATCTAAATAAATTTAAGTGTTATTACTATATTCCTCCTTTTCCCCTTGAGAGTATTGCTTAGAGCACATTTAGTGGGCGGCGCCTGTGGCTCAGTGAGTAGGGAGCCGGCCCCATTTACCGGAGGTGGCAGGTTCAAACCCGGCCCCAGCCAAAAACTGCAAAAATAAATAAATAAATCCATGCATTTAAATTAAGTAAGTAATTAATTGATTTAAAAAAAAACACATTTAGTAAAAATTCAGGTGTCATTTAAGCCAATGTATACATGGCTTAAAATATTCAGCTTAGACATAACTAATACGGAATGGCAAAACTAATAGTGTTGCAGGTAATTCAGAGAATAAATAAATGAAGTTTTTCTTGTTTGTTTTTTTGAGACAGAGTCTCACTATGTTGCCCTCAATAGAGTGCCATAGCGTCACAGCTCACAGCAACCTCAAACTCTTGGGCTTTAGCAATTCTCTTGCCTCAGCCTCCCAAGTAGTTGGGACTACAGGTGCCTGCCACAACGCCCAGCTTCTTTTTTTTTGGTTGCAGTTATGTAGCTGTTGTTTAGTTGGCTATTTTTAGAGACGCCGTTTCACTCTTGCTCAGGCTAGTCTCAAACCCATGAGCTCAGGCAAACTCGCCTACACCTCCCAGAGTGCTAGGATTACACGCGTGAGCCACCATATGCCTGGCCTATAAAATAAATGAAGTTTTGTTTGTTTGTTTTAGAGACAGAGTCTCACTTTGTCGCCCTCCATAGAGTGCCGTAGTGTCACAGCTCACAGAAACCTCCAGCTCTTGGGCTTATGCGATTCTCTCCCCTCAGCCTCTCGAGTAGCTGGAACTACAGGTGCCCACCACAACGCCCAGCTATTTTTTTGTTGCAGTTTGGCCAGGGCTGGGTTCGAACCCGTGACCCTTGGTATATGAGGCCGGTGCTCTACTCACTGAGCCACAGGTGCCCCCATAAATGAAGTTTTAACTTAAAGATGTAGCACTATCCAGAAAACAATGCCTTTTTTTCTTTCCCCCCCGAGACAGATTCTCAACTTTGTTGCCCTCGGTAGAGTGCCATGGCATCATAATTCACAGCAACCACAAACACTTAGGCTCAAGTGATTCTCTTGCCTCAGCCTCCCTAGTAGCTGGGACTGTAGGCTCCTACCACAACGTCAGGCTATATTTTAGAGACAGAGTCTTGTTCTTCCTCAGGCTTCTGAACTCCTGAGCTCAAGCAATCCACCTTCCTCAGCCTCCCAGAGTGCTAGGATTATAGCTCCTAGTGCTAGGATTACACTCTGGTGTAAGAGTGCTGTAATCCTAGCACTCTGGGAGGATTGCTCCCAGAGCAATTATGGCCACCACGCCCACCCAGAAAATAGTGCCTCTAGACCAGTTAACCAAAGGTATCTTGCGTGGGCCATACTTATCCTGAGTGACTTTCGGCTACTTACTTGATTACTCTATGCTTTGAGTTTAGCTTGTTTGATATCAATAATACTTGCTGTTTTTAGAGATATTCATTTTTCTCAAATAGGCATTTATTATATTCAAATAAACAGGGATAATAATATTACAATTCTATTTATTAACCAGTGGTTATAGAATTCAACATTATGGCCTTACTATGCCATATGAGGAAAAAATGAAAGATACTTTGGTTCTGGTTTTGGAATTATTTCATTTCATCAAGTGAATATATTTTAATATTTTTTAAAATAATGTCAGTGTAACACCTTCTACTAAGGATCTGGAAAATGTTTGCAGACATTACTTCTTAAATCCTAAAACAACCCTTTGAGATAGATGGGTGGTAAATATTATTATCCCCATTTTACAGATGGAGAATTGAGGCACAGAGAGATTTATGTGACTCACCTAAGGTCACACTACAAGTCAGTGGTGGAGCCAGGAATAGAATCCAAGACTCCTGACTCCTAATCCACTCCCTTAGCCAGTAGGCCCTGCTCCCTCCTCAAGGTTTCCTCTTGTGTGAAATTCTCCTTTGAAATGCAATTTCTTGTTTTTAATTCATGGGGAAAGAAGTACCTGCTCTCTGATACTTCTCTAGGTAAGGCCACCAGCGCATTCTTCCAGTCATTTCAAGTTTTTAAATTGAAATTAGGAGTTCTTTATATAATTATTAACATTTTCATTAAGTGTTATATTTAATTTTAATGTGAATATATGAAGAGTTTTTTCCCCTTTCCCCTAGGATTTGCCTTTATTCAGCATCCAAGCCTAATGTTTGAACAAGAAGTGAAGAATCTATATAATAATATTTTATCTGATAAGAACTCCTCAGTAAATTTAAAAATACAAGTGTTAAAAAACCTCCAGACCTACCTACAAGAAGAGGATACACGTATGCAGCAGGCAGATAGAGACTGTAAGTGAAAATGTTTTTAAATTTCATAGTACAGCTAAAGTCATGCTACTATAAGATTCATTTCTTTAGATCAAATGTCTAAATTTCCTTATGTATTGAAGGAATTCATTAAATGGGAGTCCTTATGCTGAGGTCATAACTAGGCTTTAGAGTATTCTTAAACTGCCTAAAATAATTGAAATTTTTTTTTTAATTTTGTTTTTTTTGTTGTTGCAGTTCAGCCGGGGCTGGGTTTGAACCCGCCACCCTTGGTATATGGGGCTGGCCCCCTACTCACTGAACTGACAGGCGCCGCCCAAAATAGTTGAAGTTTTATGTATTTGTAAACATTAACATGTTTTGAGGGAGGAGAGGGATTATAGTTTTCATCAAATTCTAAGGGGTCTCTGATGCAGACCAAAACAAAAAAAAAGATTAAAAACTGTTGAGATAGAACACTAGCTGTATGCTCGGTGCCCGTAACACAGTGGTCATGGCGCCAGCCACATACACCAAGGCTGGTGGGTTTGAACCCAGCCTGGGCCTGCTAAACAACAATGACAACTGCATAAAAAAAAAAAATAGCCAGGTATTGTGGCTGGCGCCTATAGTCCCAGCTACTTGGGAGGCTGAGGCAAGAGAATCGCGTAAGCCCAGGAGTTGGAGGTTGCTGTGAGCTGTGACGCCATGGCACTCTACCGAGGGTGACATAATGAGACTCTGTCTCAAAACAAAAAAAAGAACACTAGCTGTAAAATTTTGTGGTTTTGGTTCTGTCCTAATTTGGGAATATTTAGTCAAGTGAGTATTTATACTGATATGTGTTTACCCTTTGCTTCATTTTGTAGGGAAAAAGGTTGCAAAACAGGAAGACTTAAAAGAAATGGGTGATGTTTCCTCAGGGATGAGTAGTTCCATCATGCAGCTTTACCTCAAACAGGTGCTTGAGGCATTTTTCCACACCCAGTCAAGTGTACGCCATTTTGCCCTAAATGTCATTGCATTGACTCTAAATCAAGGTCTTATTCATCCAGTTCAGGTAAGCATGTTCTACAGCAGTAGCACCTACTATTAGAGCCAGATTAGTTGTCATGTGAAGATACTGTGATTAAAGAATAAATAGTGTCTTACTTCTCTTAATATTTAATCTTCTTTGTCCTAATCTCTTAAAAAATCCAAGTTTAACAATCTCTTGAGTTATCATTACTGCGGAATACCCATATATTCATAATGTTATCTCTTATTAAGCAAACTTTTCGATTTCTGTTTGTAGAAAATGTACTCGAATCATTTTTCCAAGTAGAGGTAGCGGTTTTGTTTTATATACCTTTACTCCTAAGAATGTCAAGAGGGTTAACATGGTTTAAGAATATCATCTGTTTGACAATGTGGAATTTGAATCCACAGAAAAGTATATAATCTGAACTCAGTCTCTCCATCTTTAAGTTAAAGGTTACATTGGCTACCCAACACTTTACAGCTTTGATATGAGGACAAAATGCTACAATAAAGACATTAGTATTACTGAAGATGGGCAGGCAGTGCTGATATACCACCATCTGATGGCCAGGAGAGTGCCATAGGCCACAAAAGTGAATTTATTAAATAATCAAAGTATATATCCTCCAAGATTTTTATTTTGGCTATATTTCATGGAACTTTTTAAAAAAAATTAATGCTGTATTTAAATATGCTATGGTCTTCCCTGCATCTTGAAACAAAGCACATTAATATTTAGCCTATTCTTCATGATTCAGGGTGATCATCATCAAGATCACTTATTATAGTACACAACAGTGCGTTGAGACTCTCACCTTTCTGAAATACTTAGGGATCTTTGGTGGGTGCCTTTTATTATTATGTCTACTTTTTTAAACTTTTTAAATTTCACACTAATTGCAAAAATGGAACAATGAATTCCTTTGAAATCTTTACCTATGTTCATCATTTGTTAGCTTTTTACCACATTTGCTTTATCTCTTCTATACATCTACTTTTTTCTGAATCATTTGATAGTAGGTTTCAGATATTCCCATTCTTTACCTTTAAACACTTAAGCATGTATTTTCTACTCTGCTCCCCCTTTCCCCTGAGACAGAGTCTTGCTCTGTCACCTGGGCTAGATTGTAGTAGCATCATCACAGTTCACTGCAACCTCAAGTTCCTGAGCTCCAGCAATTCTACTTGCTTCATCCTCCTGAGTAGCCAGGACTGCAGGCATGCGCCAGCCATGCCCTGTGATTTTTTTTTTTTTTTTTTGTGGAGACAGTGTCTCATTCTTGCCCAGGCTGGTGTCGAACTCTTGGCCTCAACCAATCCTCCCACTTCATTGTTTTGTATTATCTAATTTTAAACATCTAGGAGTGCTAGGATTATAGGCATTAGCCACTGTAACCAGCCTTCAGCATGTATTTTGTAAAACAAGGACATAATAAAACCGAACAAAACCATAATGAGTCATTAAATTTAGCAAATTTAATATTGATACAGTATTATCTAACACATAGTCCATTTTCAGATTTTGTTAAGTCAATAGTGTTATTTATAGGTTTGTTTTTGTTTCCTGTTCCAGTACTTAATCCATGATCATTCATTTTATTTAGTGCCATGTCTGTATTTTAAAGATGTTTTATATTTGTTTTTTTCTGGCCTTCTTACTGTTCTTTTTCTCAGATTCATTTAGCATTGTAGTGGTATTTCTTAACTTTAGACATACAGTGAATATGGCTGTTACCAACTCTCTGATCCTTGAAGCCACATCTGAAATCCATTGTGTGAAAAAGAATTTTCTATTTTCCTAACTTTGAGTATGGAAAACAAAGTATTACCCTATATTATCTTTACAAAGCAAATTCAATCCAACTTGAAAAATTATTGGTTTATACATTTGTGTTGTATATCACAATCTTGAGTGGATATTCTTTGTGTGTGAATACTTTTTGTAAAACTTTAAAATTTACATTGAAATTCTTTAAGTTTCACCACACCATTTTTTTTGCTGCTGTTGCAGTGCTTTAGTGCTTTAACACAAATCTAAAGATTTCTCAGTTTTAAAAAAATACTAAAACAGCCCTTATGGAAAAGCCTATAAGCTTAAATTCATATATCTCAGACATACAAGTTTAGACAAGTGTCAAGATATACGAAAAGCTTTTACTACTGTGATATCTCATAAATCTTTTATTTTTATTTCCAGTGTGTGCCATATTTAATTGCTATGGGCACAGACCCAGAACCTGCTATGCGGAACAAGGCTGATCAGCAGCTTGTGGAAATAGACAAAAAATATGCTGGATTCATTCATGTATGTATTTTTAAATTATATTACCTAATCTTAAATATCTTTTTTTAGTAAATGTCTTGCTCATATTCATAATTAGAATAAAATGTTTTGCTTAGTACTTATCTTCTAAATGTGCACCTAAGTCTGTCCCAAGTTATTTATTCTACTTTAAAATTTACTCTAATATTGGGCTAGAGGTGACAGTCCAGCAGGCACCTTGGACTAAAAATCAGGAAGCGTGGGTTTTAGAGCATACTATGTGATCTTGGCTGCAGCGACTCTGCTGGGCCTCACATTTTCTTTTGTAAAATGAGAATCTCCAATTTTCCTTCTAGCACTTTATTCTGTGATTTTATTATTTTAAATAAGAAAACTAAATAAAGAAGTGAGCCTCAGAATATAATGTTCAATGTATATCTATAATTTGACTCTTAATTTCCTTGACAAAAATGAGGGTTTTATTGATTTCAGATGAAAGCAGTGGCTGGTATGAAGATGTCTTACCAGGTACAACAGGCAATCAACACATGCCTAAAAGATCCTGTAAGGGGTTTCAGACAAGATGAGTCCTCAAGTGCTTTGTGTTCACATCTTTACTCCATGATCCGTGGAAATCGCCAACACAGACGAGCCTTCCTTATTTCTTTACTCAACCTCTTTGATGACACAGCAGTAAGCATACAAACTTATTGTTTTAAGAAAATAAATTTTCTGGCTCAGCGCCTGTGGCTCAACGGGCTAAGGCGCCAGCCACGTACACCTGAGCTGGCGGGTTCGAATCCAGCCCGGGGCCCGCCAAACAACAATGATGGCTGCAACCAAAAAATGGCTGGGCGTTGTGGCGGGCGCCTATAATCCCAGCTACTTGGGAGGCAGAGGCAAGAGACTCGCTTGAGCCCAGGAATTGGAGGTTGCTGTGAGCTGTGATGCCACAGCACTCTACCCAGGGTGACAGCTTGAGGCTCTATCTCAAAAAAAAAAGAAAATAAATTTTCTAGAAATGTTATGATTAAATAGTTACCATTATTAAAATATTACAATTTTAGTATGTGATGGTGACTTTATTAAATGTGTTTCCTTAATCCACTAAGTTATTTAGAAAGTATGTAGTCAAAATTGCAAACATATCTTTAAATAAGGTACATCACTAAACTGTCACTTTGAGAATAGATTACCTAAATAAATAAATAAAAGGAATTTCTCATCTCTGTATAATTCAAAAATGGTTTGGGCTGCTGATATCCCGTGTTCAACATTGCTTCCTTAATGAAGAGCCTCTTTTGTCCACAGTAGTCCCTTCTTATCTTCAAGGATATGTCCCAAGACCCTTCCAGTAGATGCCTAAAACCCTGGATAGGAACAAACCCTGTGTATACAGTCATTTGCTGCTTAATAGGGATACATTATGAGAAATGCGTAGCTAAGCAGTTCTATCATTGTGCAAACATCATAGAGCATATGTATACAAACCTAGGTGGTATAGCCTACTACACACTTGGGCTACATGGGATAGCTAGTTCCTTCTAGGCTACAAACTAGTACAGCATGTTAAGGTACTGAATACTGTAGATATTTGTAACAGTGATAAATATTTGTTTATCTAAACTTAGCTAAACATAGAAAATAGACAGTAAAATAGAGTATCCATTTAATAATATGCTGTAATAAAAGTTATGTGAATATGGTCTCTTTCTCCCTGAAAATATGTACTGTACTCACCTATCTTTGGACCACAATTCACCATGAGTAACTGAAACTGTTGAAAGGGAAACCATGAATAAGAAGGAGCTACTGTAATTACAGTTTTGACACTTCTGGCTGTTGCACAAGTTACACTGGCGAGGACCATAAGCTAAGAAAACAGTGTTCCTTTTTGTTTGTTTACCTTTTAATTTATTCTTTCTATTCAGGTATTATTTAGCACCTGATGTGTGCCAGTCATTGTGCTAAGAAGTCAGAAAATAAAATAGTAAAAACAAACGTGGTATCTGCCTACCTAAAGCTTACAGATTGAGTCTCTGTGTATACCAGCTTTGAAAAAAAGAGAGATTTTTTTTTATTTTAATTACTTGTTAGCTTGACACCAGATTTTCACGATAAAGCAAAATTGTAATTACCAGGGTATAGATAACTTATTAGACCTCTTCTTTTTAAGTCCTGCATGAAATGTTTAGATATATGAACTAGCAAATAAATATATTACATCTAATCTATTTCAGAAATGTCTAAAATATAATTTATCATCGTCATTATCATTATTAATTTTAAGCTTACATTATGTGTAGGACACTATGCTAAGAGTAGAAAATGGTATCATGTAGTGCTATTGCCCTGAGAAGCTTTTACTTCAAGGTGTAGGGATAGAACCCAGAGAAAATAAATAGTGATTAAGGTTACTATATCCTGAGTGCCTAGTGCTTTATATTAACGATAATTGCTCTAGTCTTTGTCTCTCTCATGAGCTTCATTCCTGTGTGGTTTTGCTGCCTGCTCTATGTCACCAACTAGATATTCTGTCATCAACATTTGAAATGCTAAACTGGAAATCCAGCTTTATAATGTAGTGCTTCTGACTCCCTCCAACAAAGGATGTCAGAAGAGGAACAAATCATTGAAGGCCTAGAGGAATTAGATGAGAGAGAGCTACTGTATAAAAGTAGGAGGGAGGAGTATGTTCCAGGCAGAGGTAAAAATGTGAATAGAAATGAAAAAACAAGAATGTGTGACATATAATGAATAGATTGTTACTCGATTGAGTTAGATCATATTGAGGCATAATGTATGGAAAATCCTGTAAACAGTGGAAAACCATTAAAAGTGTTTGATGAGAACAGATGTGAAAGTGCATTTCAGGTATGTGAATTTCTCAAATTTGTGTTCACACTGGATGTAATAATTATTGGCATGATCATGACACTAGGGGAAAAAAAGAATGATAGTACAAAAGAAGAAATGTAAGTAATGTAAGTAAATGAGACTGTAAGAATAGTCAAAGGATAACAGATATGTATTTTCATCTCGAACACTTGAGAGAATAATGGGATTGTTGCTAAGGGCAGTTTGAAAGAAATAGGCTAGAGAACGATATAGAAGGGTAATAAAGAGCTAGGAAGAGAAAACTAAGGAAGATAGTTTCAGGAGGGGCATAGTGGCTCATGCCTGTGATTCTAACACTCTGGGAGGCTGAGCTGGGTGGATCACTTGAGCACAAGATTTTGAGTTGGCTGTGAGCTGTAGCACCAGAGCACTCTACTGACGGTGACAAACTGAGACAGACTCTGTCTAAAAATAAAAGTTTCAGGAAGGAAAGGATAGATCAAGCGTCAGATGCTACTGAGAAGACAAGGAGAATGAAAACTAAAAGATAGGGTGAGATGATTGCTTTGTGGGCAGAAGCATTCAAGCAGTGAGGGACAAAATTTAAGAGTAGTGGAGAAAGCATGGGAAGAGCAGCCCTTTTAAGAAGTTTGAATGTTAAAGGAAAGAGCAATATAGGACTTCTATGACCAAAGTTGAGGAATTTCTGAGTTTTGAAAAGGTTTATTCAGTTTTATCAGGAAAAAAAAATATGTGTGTGTGTATGTGTGTGTGTGTGTGTGTGTGTGTATATATATATAACCTACATGCTACAGGTGAAAAAAATGCATAGAATCCTACTCATCTATTAGTTATAACACTGTAATTAAGTTACACAGTTACTGAATTATAAGTACTAATTTGTAGGTTAAAACCCCAAAATTCACATATACATATATATATGAATTACAGTGTAATAACTAACAGATGAGTAAGGTGCTATGCATTTTTTGACCCGTAACATGTAGGTATTGATCCATATTTTAAAATAAATACAGGATATGCCTGAAGTTGCCATACATAGGGGAAAATGAAAAAATGTAGTTAAATGTACCTTTATTTACAAAATATTCATTACAAAATTTTACAAAGAAGTGGCCGAAATGTAGAAAATATTTTGTAAATAAACATATGTTTTGCTGTAATTTCACATTTTCCTTATGTATGGCAACTTTAGGGGCAACTTTGCGGGACACCCTGTAGAGTGAGGGGTAATATTCTTGTGAATAGTAATAGCAAGTTTTACTCCATCTGTCCAGTAGGATTTTTGTTGTTGCTAGTGCTGGTGTTGGGTTCTATGTTGTGTGGATGGAGGGGACAGGGGGGGTAGATGGTAGGCAGGAGTATTTTGTGGTTGCTATTCTTTTTTTTTTTTTTCTTGAGCTATAAATATTTAATGCTTTTCTCTTTTTATTCCGTATAATCATGAAATGCCAAAAGTCTCTATTTAAGATAATCTTTTTTAAACTGAACAACTGGCAGTAGCCATAATTTTTCTCTTAAATTTTGCCTGCCTCAGCAATTTTATAACTTGAACCTGGTAGCACTGTCAGAACTACTCCAACATTCTAAATTACAGAAACAGAGGAAACTGACAAATGTTTTATGAGTACGTGAATTTGGGTTTTTTTTAACCCACATATTAGTACTTACAATGCTACTTAAATGAGGGTGAAGTAGTAACTGTATGTAACTAATCTCCATATGGGTTAAACTCTCAGAAGCATAGTAGCATAATTATGTACTTACACGTTCTGATGTGGTATGGATTCATCATAAAGATTCCATATACTCTGTGAGAAAACTTAAAGGACTTTCACTTGGGTGCAATGAAAAATTTCACCTCTTCCCTCTTGAGGTAGCATGGTGTTGGTCATTATAAAATCTCCTTTAAGATACTTTATAAAATCTGTTTTTCTTCCTCTTCCTCCCGTTTTCTTACACTTCTCCCCCTCTGCCTTTTCCCATACCCCATTTTTCTCTTCCTTTTCCTTCCCTATCTCTTTCTGTGTCTCTCTCTCTTTCTGTCCCTGTCTGTCTCTTATTCTAACAATTACTGAGGTGAAAGTACCCTGAAATATTTTTTTCTGAAAAAGCTTTTTGGATGGGTTTCTAGATTATCCACTAAACATATGTACCTTTTTTTTTTAATTTACAGAAAACAGAAGTGACTATGCTCTTGTATATAGCAGACAATCTAGCCTGTTTTCCATACCAGACACAGGAAGAGCCGTTGTTTATAATGCATCATATAGACATTACACTCTCAGTTTCTGGTAGTAACCTACTGCAGTCATTCAAGGAGGTAAGTTACACACATTACTATTCTTAAGTTTCCGTCAAAGTGCAGGCATGCTATTTTCAATGTGTTTCATTATTCTTTTTATTCTTTTCACAGGTACATAAAAATCTTTCTAAATGAACTTAGAATTGGGAGAGGCAATTCTGGGCAGTACTAGGCAGTACTTGAATTGGGAGAGGAAGTGGATTACTTCTATTATTATAATATTATTTCTATTCACAAAGATCTAAAGCCATTCTACTTCTTGATTACTAAGGGTCAACGTTTTATACCTAAATGGGTTGTTCTGTTGATAAGCCATCCAGCTTTTTTCTCTCAAGCACTTCAAGCCCTGACCTTAAGTGTTTAGTGTCCATTCATATATCCACTTAAACCCCATTTTAGAAGCATCTTTGCCATTCTGTAACTCTTGGAATGATGTAGGTTACAATGTTACACATGAAGATAATTAGATAGCTTATTTACAAGGAAACAGAAAAGGAAATGAAATTTGATCTCCTTATCCTTCAACAACAGCATAATAATGGAGTTGGCATATTGTGTGCCTAAAATCTTTACTAAAGTTCTAGTCATAAATCCTACATGTTGGCTCAGTGCCTGTGGCTCACGGGCTAAGGCGCCAGCCACGTACACCTAAGCTGGTGGGTTCAAATCCAGCCGGGCCCGCCAAACAATAATGACGGCTACAACCAAAAAATGGCCGGGCGTTGTGGCGGGTACCTGTAGTCCCAGCTACTTGGGAGGCAGAGGCAGGAGACTCGCTTGAGCCCAGGAATTGGAGATTGCTGTGAGCTGTGATGCCACCACACTCTATCCAGGGTGACAGCTTAAGGCTCTGTCTCAAAAAAAAAAAAAAATACTACATGTTTTCTGTCATGGTTTTTAAGAGAAAGTGTAATTATTATAAAAATACCCGATACGGTGCTAACACAGTGAGTGCTCAGTAAATTCTTTACCAATTTAATGGAATAGTCTCAAGTGCCTGATAATACAAATAAATCTCATTTTATATGTATGTGTATATATATATATATATATTTTTTTTTTTTTTTTTTTTTTTTTTTGCGGCTAGGGCTGGTTTGAACCCACCACCTCTGCCGTATGGGGCCAGTGCCCTACTCCTTTGAGCCACAGGTGCCCCTAAATCTCATTTTTTTTTTCTGTAGAGACAGAGTCTCACTTTATCACCCTCTATAGCATGCTGTGGCGTCACACAGCTCACAGCAACCTCCAACTCCTGGGCTTAGGCGATTCTCTTGCCTCAGCCTCCTGAGTAGCTGGGACTACAGGTGCCCACCACAATACCTGGCTATTTTTTTGTTTTGCAGTTCGCCCGAGGCCGGGTTTGAACCTGCCACCTTCGGTATATGGGGCTGGTGCCCTACTTGCTGAGCCACAGGCGCCGCCTCCCTAAATCTCATTTTATAATGAGATTTGCAGCACTCAAAACTCAGCCTTTACTCAGTCAAATTAGTTAGTAAGTCAGGGAAATTATTTTAGAACCTCCTAAGGGCTAGAATTTCAGAGGTCTCTAAACTTGTAAAGTGTGGACCACAGACCAGCAGCACCAGACTCTCCTGACAGCTCATTAGAGCTTTAGAACCTCAGACCCTACCCTAGACCTGCTGAAACAAAGTTTGCATTTTTAACAGAATCTCTAAAATATTAACATACTCATCAAAGTTTGAGGCGTTAATAATTTTCCAAGAACTTTAGTCATGGTGTTCTCTTGTTACCTCATTGTTGTGGGTACTCTTGTAAATGTTTGTCCTGTTAATTTAGCAGTTATGTTTTAAATAATTGTTCCTATAATTTGGTCCTTCCTCACTTGCTTAAACCAAGCTGGCTTTTTTTTTTAAGAGCTATTATCTTCATAAAGTACAAAGAAATAGGATTTAAATATTCAAGGAAAGTTGAATATTATCTTGCTGAGAAGTTCTTGAAAAGGGAGATTTTGATAGAAGCTAGGGATGTTAAAGTTATATTCTCATTTAAATTATAATTACTACCTTTTCTCTATAATAGCTTATCCATGTATCAAATTGATACATTCCTAACTAATTGATACATTCCTAACTAACTTATCTTTTACTACTATCCATATAAGAAAATAGTTTCTTTGAATGATATTTCAGAGGGTTACTTTTTTTTTTTTTTTTTTTTGAGACAGAGCCTCAAGCTGTCACCCTGGATAGAGTGCCATGGCATCATAGCTCACAGCAACCTCCAATTCCTGAGCTCAAGCGAGTCTCCTGCCTCCGCCTCCCAAGTAGCTGGGACTACAGGCGCCCGTCACAATGCCCGGCCATTTTTTGGTTGCAGCCGTCACTGTTGTTTGGCGGACCCGGGCTGGATTCGAACCCGCCAGCTCAGGTGTACGTGGCTGGTGCCTTAGCCCGTTGAGCCACAGGCGCCGAGCCCAGAGGGGTACTTTTTGAGAGAATAGGTTCAGGAGAGGGAGTAGGTATTATATATGATTTCATTTAATCTCAGACAAATAATTTTTTTTTCTCCCAAGGATTGCATCTCCAGTTGTTTGTAGAAAGTCAAAAGGTTTGTAAAATTAGTTTAAGGAAGTTTTTTGAAGCTGTTGAATGGAGCATTTGTTAGTGGTATTTTGTTTTCATTGTTTTTCTAACCAAATAATTTTCTCTTTCAGTCTATGGTAAAGGACAAAAGGAAAGAGAGAAAATCATCACCAAATAAGGAAAATGAGTCAAGTGAGAGTGAAGAAGAAGTTTCAAGGCCTCGGAAATCACGGAAACGTGTTGATTCAGATTCAGATTCAGATTCAGAAGATGATATAAATTCAGTAATGAAATGTTTGCCAGAAAATTCAGCTCCTTTAATTGAATTTGCAAATGTCTCCCAGGGTATTTTATTGCTTCTGATGTTAAAACAACATTTGAAGAATCTCTGTGGATTTTCTGATAGGTAAGGTTACATAGTGGTGAGAGAAAAAATAACTTTGTTCAAATAATAAAGAAATATGAAACAGTCAGGGATGGTGGTGGCTCATTCCTGTAATCTTAGCACTTTGGGGGTCTGAGGCAGGAGGATTGTTTAAGGCCAAGAGTTTGAGACCCACCTGAGCAGAAGTGAGATCCTGTATCTACAAAAAAAAAAAGAAAAGAAAAATTAGCCTCATATGATAGCATGCAACTGCAGTCCAAGACTCAGGAGAGTAAGGCAAGAGGATCACTTGAGCACAGAATTTTGAGGTTGCTGTGAGCTATGATGTCATCACTGTACTGTGGCCAATGTGATAGAGTGAAATCTTGTCTGAAAGCAATAATATATGAAATACAATTTGATTTGCATTGCTTACTTTAATGTTACAAATACTCCTTTTTTAAAAAGGAGTTTTTTCCTTTTTGTTACTATGTAATATTCTTTTTTATGATAAGCCATAATTTATCCATTCTGTTACTGGAGAAAAAACATGTATTTACTTGGTGACAATGCATTATAAATTAAATTAAAGAATTTGTTTTGTTGGTTTCCTTAAAAAGGCCTTATTAAAGAATCAGGCTAACTTTGAAGTAGATTATAAATTTAAGTTTTTAAAGAGCTATGAAATTACAGTTGTATACCAGCTAAGGCTGAGTTCTAGCAAACCCAAATAGTCTATAAAGTACTTTATAAAGTAAAGGATAGAAAAATATTACTTTGAACACCATGTAATTTTACTAACCATTAGTTCTTAAAGGTACCTTTTTTCTGCTGCTCCCCATGGAGTTTTGGTTTTTTATACTCACTGAAGCCTTAAATTAGAAATCATGAAGTCATATGTTAATAGGGGACAGATAATGAAGAGAATAGAGTGCACCTGGTTAGTGGCTAACTGGAAAGCATATGTTTCGTGTAAATAGGTTTATTTACTATCTTTTAAATGGAGCTTTCTCATGTTTCCATAACTTGTTGCCACAGGAGAAGGTGGGCAGTATGTGGTTGGAGCTCCCACTTTTCAAAGATAACTAGAAATCCAGATTTTATGAGGAATATCTTGATGTTAAATGTCTGCTATTTCAGAATAGCTGACTGAGTGTGGTGGTTCATGCATGTACTCCTAGCACTTTGTGAGACTGACACAGGAGGATCAGTTGTGGCCTGGAATTTGAGATCAAAATGACTTAAAACCTTATAAGGTCTTGGGGCAATGCAAGGAGTCGGAAAGAAAAAGCAGCATTGCTCATAATCTGCAACAGGCATATAAACAATCATTCTGGCTGCTGTACAGAGAATGAATAGATGAGGGATGCGAATGTCGAAGAAGGTAAACTAGTTAGGTGTTATTGAGCTGCCCTAGGGTCACTTTCAGAGTATTACAAAATAAACATGAGAAACTAATTTTATTAAAGTGATGCTTCTTACTTACAGTTTCATTTCTCCAAATGTGATGCTTGTATCAATTCAGATATCTTTGTAAATTACTGGTTTTATTTTCCCCAAACAGTAAAATTCAGAAATACTCTCCATCTGAATCTGCAAAAGTATATGATAAAGCGATAAACAGAAAAACAGGAGTTCATTTTCATCCAAAACAAACACTGGACTTTCTGCGGAGTGATATGGCTAATTCCAGAATCACTGAAGAGGTGAAGAGGAGTATAGTAAAACAGTATCTAGATGTAAGTAGTAAAACCAAAAGCAATTCTTTTCTCATAAGGACGTTTTTGAAAAGTAAATTTGGGGTACAGAGGAGAGGGCTAGCTATCTCCTCTACATTGAGTATAAACTTTATAAACTATGAAGATTATTTTTTTCTATGTGATTTTAATGAGTTACTTGAAACTTGCCTTTCCCATTACACCCCACTTACATCACAATTTTTTCTTAGAAAATAAGTGCCTACTAATAATCTTATTTTAAGGAAAGTGAAAGATTATACAGAAATATATGCGTGTGTTATTGTACTCAACTCATAGTATCTTTAGGGGATTGATTCCAGAATCCCATAGATACCAAAATCTACATGCTCAAGACCCTCATCTAAAAGGACATAGTATTTTTGTATAACCCATCTACATCCTCCCACATACTTTTAAATCATCTGTCGATTAGAGACAGAAAATAGAGTAGAGGCTACCCTTTAGAATGAATGAGGAGTTAAGTATAGAGTTTCTGTTTGCAGTGGTGAAAAAGCTCTGGCAGGGGTGGTGCCTGTGGCTCAAGGAGTAGGGCGCTGGCCCCATATACTGGAGGTGGTGTGTTCAAACCCAGCCTCAGCCCAAAAATTAAAAAGCTCTGGTAGTGGTTAGGGTAATGGTTATACAAATGTACTTAATGCCAATTAATTGTACACATAAAATGGTTAAAGTAGTAAATTTTTCCACAGTAGAATAATATTTAAATGTTTTTTAATGTCTGTAGAGAATTGTCCTAAAAAAAAAAAAAGTTTTATATTTTAATCTACTTCAAGCAAGTAGCTGAACATAAATATAGTTTTTTGGTTAAGGGGTTTTTGGTTTTGGTTTTGGTTTTTTTTTTTTTAGTTTTTGGCCAGGGCCAGGTTTGAACCCACCACGTCCAGTATATGAGGCCGGCTCCCTACTCCTTTGAGCCACAGGCACCACCTAAACATAGTTTTTTGGATCAAGAATGAAATCTGCACAGTGATCTTCATTGTTGTTTGGCTTGCCTGGGCTGGATTTGAACCCACCAGCTCTGGTGTAACACCCTAGCCTCTGAGCTACAGGCACCGAACCTGCACAGTGATCATATTATTTGTGAACTTTGCAAACATTATACTCCGAATTAGAAAAATATTTTAGGCTGGGTGATGTGGTGCTGGCTTAACACCTATAATCCTAGCCCTCTGGGAGGCCGAGGCAGGTAAATCGCCTGAGCTCAGGAATTTGAGACCAGCCTGAGCAAGAGTGAGATCCTGTCTCTACTAAAAATAGAAAAAACAGCTGGTTGTAATGGCAGGCATCTACAGTCCCAGCTACCTGGAAGGCTGAGGTAAGAGGATCCTTTGAGCCTAGGAGTTTGAGGTTGCTGTGAGCCATGATGCATCATGACCTGGGTAACAGAGTGAGACTCTGTCTCAAAAAAAAAAAAAAAAAAAAGGTTCTCATTTAGAATTCTTTTCTTTCTTTCTTTCTTTCTTTTTTTTGAACAGTCTCACTGGGTAGAGTGCCATGGCATCATCATAGCTCACAGAAATCTTGAACTCGTGGGCTCAAGCTATCCTCCTGTCTCATTTTTTCCATTGTTAGTAGAGACTGGGATCTCACTCTTGCTCGGGCTCGTCTAGAACTCCTGAGGTCAGGCCATCCACTGCACTCAGCCTCCTTTAGAATCCTTAAACACCCTTCCTCTTGTATCCTCTTACCCAGTAGAAAGTAAACTGAGCAGAGAACTAAAAGATGTAACTAGTCATTCTTGTTTGAAATATTTACTTAAAATTCTGAATCAATATCATTTTTTTGTAGTTCAAACTTCTCATGGAACATCTGGACCCTGATGAAGAAGAAGAAGAAGGGGAGGTGTCAGCTAGCACGAATGCTCGGAACAAAGCAATTACCTCGCTGCTTGGAGGAGGCAGCCCTAAAAATAATACAGCAGCAGAGACAGAAGATGATGAAAGTGATGGGGAGGATAGAGGAGGAGGCACTTCAGGGGTGAGGCGGAGGAGGAGTCAACGTATTTCGCAGCGTATTACGTAAAATGATTTTTATGTGCTTATATATGTCAGTCTATTAAATGTACACCAAGTAATGTAATACGAGAAAACATTTTGTAGATAGATTCTCTACTTAACCATTTATACATCTTTTTGTAGAAAGTTTAACATAAAAGACAATAAAAAAACAGAAATGAGATTTATCCAACGCAAAGGGTTATTAATTTTCCTTTGGATTGTATTAATGCGTGTTATCCTTTTTATTGTTGCTAAGTTTTATGTAGCTTTATGGTTCATATGTATATATAATTTTATATATCAATAAGAGTAAAGACACGGGTACAAATTAAGAGTTATATGGTTTTACAAATATATGTTAACCCCTTGGCGCTGGCGGTCACGGTGCGTCTCATTGCCGGCAATGGAAGTGTGCCGGGAAATCCCAACTCCCGGCGTCAAGGGATTAAAAGCAATAAAAACAATTATTTCACTAAAATTCTTCTGTGTAACACTTGGTCTTTTTTCCCCCCTCCCAATGTTTTAGTCATTGAGAAGGTCAAAACGAAATTCAGACTCTACGGAGTTGGCAGCACAGATGAATGAAAGTGTTGACGTCATGGATGTCATCGCTATTTGCTGTCCAAAGTACAAAGATCGACCACAAATTGCAAGAGTAGTACAGAAAACCAGCAATGGCTTCAGTGTTCAGTGGATGGCAGGCTCCTACAGTGGCTCCTGGACTGAGGCTAAGCGCCGTGACGGCCGCAAACTGGTGCCTTGGGTAGACACTATTAAAGAGTCAGACATTATTTACA
The DNA here is from genome assembly GCA_963574655.1 of Perodicticus potto. Classification (NCBI taxonomy): domain Eukaryota; kingdom Metazoa; phylum Chordata; class Mammalia; order Primates; family Lorisidae; genus Perodicticus; species Perodicticus potto. Next base: position 42,890 of record CAUYRH010002472.1, read on the forward strand.
AAAAAATTGCTCTAACAAGTGCTAATAAGCTGACAAATAAAGTTGTTCAGACTTTAAGATCCCTGTATGCCGCCAAGGATGGGACTTCCAGCTAATGAATTTGTAAATGCAGCCAAATTTACAGGAATTTTTTTAAAAGGCAGAAAAACTTGAAATATCAACATTCTGGCAAAAAAAAAAAAAAAAAAAAGTTTTATGAAGAGTAAGAGTGGAACCTGGGATACAGGAACAAAAGAAGGAAATGTTGGGCAAACATTTTTGTGGGAGCTCCCTTCGCTGTTGTGCAGCAGAAACAGATTCTCAGTTCATTTTTACTCCCACTGTATTATAGTTTAACAAAAATTGTTTATATCTTGGGAAAAAAACTTTCTGTTTAAAAAAATAAACAAGTGAATGTTGGAAATTAGTCTGTTAATGTTCTTAATAAAGTGTTCTTGGAGTTTAACCTAGCAGCGGATGGCTTTCTTTAGCTTAGCCCAGTTTCCAGGGAAGCATTGTTTTTTCCAGGCTGTAAAATGGCAGAATCTCCTGGATATATAATTTATTCTGTTGAAAAAAAAAAAGCATGCAGTATCTATGACCTATCTGCAGAAGGAGTTTTTGTAAATGTAGATTTTGATGTATTAGGTCACCCTGAAAACAATACAAGAAAAGGGATCCCCAGGCAATCTGGTGGAGCGAATACTGCAATAAATTTTTTTACTTCTCTTTGTTACTTGTCTGTTTCCATTCGAATTTCTTATTGTAAAAACCTGTTTAAATCCATTTATATTATTTTGCAGTCTTTTATGTAAAATTTATTATATCACTGGTTTTCAAAGCAAAACATAAAATATTGTTTATACAGTTTGTATAGGCTGACTTCTGAATAATTGGTATCTATTATTTTCATTCCCATAAGAGGGTGTAAAAAATTAACTCCAGGGTTTTATTGTATCCTGCAATATTTAGTATTAACTATATATGATTTAGCACTGTGCCAAACACATTTTCCAGAGTACATTTTGATATAAAAAGAAACTATAGTTTATTTCTTGTATGCTTCAATTTCTTTCTAGTGAGTCATGATGGTCGTATTTTTTAAATCTTGGGTAAAGTTAACAATGCTACTGTTTTGGAAAACCAGCATTTCTTTTAGTTAAAATGATGCCATGTTATTTTAGAAATAGAGTTGAGAATGATGCTTAATAATTAACTTCACAATATTTTTCACAAACTATTTTTTAGTGCCGAAAGAGTAATTTTACTTTATCTATTTATTCATTTTCTTGTCTGAAGTTTTGTCATTCATTTTGGGGAAAGAATTATTCATACATTAGTTACTACAAATATATTGACTAAATTGGGAAGGAGGTGTTTAATCTGATTTGCACAGTTGACACTCAGAAAAATAATAATGTCTAAAATTTATAGCAAATGAGGTCTGTTTAAAGTTTAATTATTTTTTAAAATGTGTACTTATTTATAAATCGCCTCGAAAAAATTGACCTCTAGAATTGTTTTATGAAATTGGCAAATAAACGAAGGTATTCAGTTTGTGAGGAAGAGTGACATTACCACAAAATACCTTTGTGACACCTATTAAACCACTATGAAAATAACTTTAGGATGTATTTCCTATGTGAAATTCTTACAGGATGCTTTTTTGAAGGAAAAATAGTCTCTTAATTTTTGTCCCCTTAATTGCGTATTTCCTTCTCTTTGAAACAAAACTAGGTTATTTTTTGCCCTCTTTTTGTTTATTTATATCAACAAAGGACTTGAGATAGCTTATGAAAATAATATGCTATATCAATAATACTTAGAGAGAAAAAGCAATATATACATATAACATCCAGCCTAGAGATTACTGAAGAAGAGAGATGTGAGTAAAAGAGCCAATTTTGAGTGCTATGTACCTGACAATGATGCATGCTGTCATTTAATCTCAAAAAAAATTTAGTTACATATTTTGTTCTCATTTTGTAGATAAGGATAACAGGTTTGGAAGGATTCAGTAATTTGCTGATAAATGTTATAGAGACTTAAACTGGAATTAAAATAATTGTGTCTCACTACTCTAGGCTAGTTTGATATCAAGTATTGAGGCAGATGATCCTTATTGAAAGTAAACCCATAAGTACCATACTGGGGACCCTATTTAAAGTAAGCTTTAGGAAGTAAGTATATAGTAGTTAAGATTTCTGTTGCCTCTGTTGATCATAGATGAGTTGCTGTCTATGCCCTACAATGGAAATTTAAGAATTTTAGAAGTTAAGTTTTAGAATTTTTTATATATTCTAAGCTTCAAATTTTATTGTTAACATAAGCCAAATGTTCATATAGCATATTAGCCTTAATTCTTAAACATACAAACCAAAGTTTTCCAAAATTGAAGATTTCTCAAAGATTAATTTTTAGGTCTTAACACTACAATAAGTTAAGGCTCTGGCAGTAAAATATACAAAATTAAACTTTCCAAGTATATTGGGGATTTACAAAGTTCTGTCTTAACCTGTAGTTTGTTGACTAATTACTGTAGATTAATCTTACCATGTTTTATTGACTTGAATTGGTAAGATATAGTTGATATAAAATTTTAAAGTACCCCTTTTTAAATATATTAATAAGAAATTTTACCATTTCCTTACTGAAATTATTTATTATTTTAACATAGAATGGCTAGTTCTGGGGGTTTTTTTTGTAGAGACAGAGTCTCACTTTATTGCCCTCAGTAGAGTGCCGTGGCATCACACAGCTCACAGCAACCTCCAACTCCTGGGCTTAGGCGATTCTCTTGCCTCAGCCTCCCAAGTAGCTGGGACCACAGGTGCCCGTCACAATACCCGGCTATTTTTGTTTTGTAGTTCGGCCAAGGCTGGGTTTGAACCCGCTACCTTGGGTATATAGGGCTGGCGCCCTACTCGATGAGCCACAGGTGCCGCCCAGAATGGCTAGTTTTATAAAAAGATTAACATACCAAAATACACATGACTGAAAATTTAGTGATCATGAGAATTTTCTAGAATTCATTAATCTGTAATAGAAGAAATGGTGAGTGTTTAAAGGAGAAAAATACTGATATGTTGAGTATTTGAATTATTAGCAGGTAACTAAGGCACACAGGTGATTCTTGGTGGCTATAGTCTGTTTTATGAAGACAGGTAAGTCAAACTAATTTTTGTCTAATATGGATTTCATGGTCAGTAAGCAAATTTGTATTTTCCTCTGGAAAGGGAATTTAACCAAAGAAATACGTGGTTCTCCCCAGCCCACACACACACACACACACACTTTGAGTTGTACAAAAACTCATCCTCATCACTACCTCACTGTGCTATCTGCATCTTCAGAACTGTTGATATAGATCTTTAACTGAAATAAGATTACTTTTGCAAATATAAAACTAATCAGATTATCCACGTGAAATTATAATGTAATTTGAAACACTTGATAGTAATTTTTGCTCCATAAAAATCCTACTTGTTTTAACCTTTTGCTGTTTGCCTGGATCAATTTAAAATTCAAGTTTGTTTCATTCGTGGCTAATTTTTTCATAGAATACATATTTATTATAACTTGATTTTACTAATTTTATTTATTTGAAGTTTTTTCTAAATACACTATTGTCCTTTTGGTCTTACCTAATAAACAATTAAAGGCAACTTCGACCTGACAGCTTAATGGCCAAAACAACTTTCAGTTTGCATAAGTTGACTAAGCAGTCATAAAATTCTATGTGTTTTGCATGGCAGCGGGTGAGCACCCCAACTCACCTTTGGAGTTTTTTGTTTGTTTCTGAGACAGAGTCTCACTTTGTCACACTCTATATAGAGTGCTGTGACGTCATAACTCATAGCAACCGCAAACTCAGCCTCCATAGTAGCTGGAACTACAGGCACCCACCACAATGCTCAGCTATTGTTTTTTTTTTTTTCTTTTTGATTGTTTAGCAGGCCCAGGCTGGTTTGAACCCATCAGCCCTGTTGTATATGGCCAGCACCCTAACCACTGAGCTTCGGGTGCCGAGCCAACTCACCTTTGTTTTTTAAAACCCCTATTGTATATGGCTCATTGCTCAGAGCAGTGTGCACTCCAGATCCTCGTCAGAATTTTAAAATTTATTTTGACTTATTGTTATGGAAAGTCCTATTTCTCCTTTCCCTTATTTTTTTTTAAACAAATCCCAAACATCATTATTGTCATCTATGTAAATGTTATCTTTAAATGTTAATACATCCTTGATATCAAATATCCAGTAAGTGTTCAAATTTATAATTTTCGCATTAAGGTCATATTTTTTCACTCATTTAAGACATTTCTTCTTGTAAAATTTTTTTGATGAAACTAAATTGTTTTTCCTTGTGTTCTTAAAAAAATAGCTGATTCCAAACAGGATTTACAGTTATTTTCTGGGGGTTAATCCTTTTTCCTTACCTGAATTTATTGTAGGTTTGAGACGTATTGGATTTCTTCCAAATTCATGAGCATTGATGCTTGAGCCTGCATAACTATTATAAAAATAATGAAGTAAAGAGGTAGGTCCCCTTTTTAGAAAGATTATGATAAGGGGTGGGGAACCTAGAGCCATGAGGCCACATGTGGCCTTCTGGATCCTTGAGTGTGGCCTTTCAACTGAATCTAAATTTTACAGAACAAATCTTTTTTTTTTTTTTTTTTATTAAATCATAGCTGTGTACATTAGTGCAATCATGGGGCACAATGTGCTGGCTTCATATACAATCTGAAATATTTTCATCCAACTGTTCGACATAACCTTCATGGGATTTTCTTGTTTATTGTATGAAAACATTTGTATTCTG
>CAUYRH010002473.1:0-10192 GCA_963574655.1 Perodicticus potto
TGTAGTCCCAGCTACTTGGGAGGCAGAGGCAAGAGACTCGCTTGAGCCCAGGAATTGGAGGTTGCTGTGAGCTGTGATGCCACGGTACTCCATCCAGGGTGACAGCTTGAGGCTCTGTCTCAAAAAAAAAAAAAAAAGAAAGAAAGAAAAAGAAAAAAAAGAAAAGGGCTAAGGCTATATACAAATATATTTCATGGATAAGATTTTAATGATGATGATAGTTGAGATTATTATTAACATTAGCTATGATTTTTAGTTTAACAGTAGAAGAAGATTAAAAAGCCTTTAGAAGAAAACGATACAAGTTCAACAGAGATGTCTATTCCCTCCATTAGCTCTCTTAATTGCATTCTTACTCAAATCCCAGAAGTGACTTATCAACATAAAACTTTCATCCACTCCCCTAATGTGCATACTAAAACCAGGAATGATGTCACTTCCCTGCTTTTCCTTGTGCTTTTAACCCGGCCACATGAGGATCAAGACATCTTCTGATGGGGAGTCCAACCAGACACCAGATAGTATTGCAGGAGCGAACAGGTAATCTCTGTTCTTGGTTTGTTCTGCTTCTGAAACATTCTATTTATTATTGACATTATTGACAGCATTTCCTCGTGTTTTCTTTACCATCTCTTTTTATGGAGAAAATAAATGTGCTTTCTTTCTTATAACTTTCACTTATTTACTGCAACATATTAGGAAATAGGTTTCTTATTTCCAATTATTTATGGGTGAAAGAATATATCTTTTGAATTTTCAGATTTTCAACAATGATGCATTTGTTTTCCTAAGACTGAAATTGTATAGATGGAAATTGACCAATTGTCCTTGGAATGGGATGATTACTGAGGGTCACAAAACACTAGAAACAAACGTTTCAGTTACATTTATGTTTTCCTGATGAAACTGACAGTGGGTAGCCTAAGCCCCAGTTGTAGGCTGCAGAGAGAGAGATAGTGGTGTTCCTAAGAAAACTGGGGCAGAGGTACATGCTCTGGGTCCTATTCTTAACTGAGTTTGAGTCCTATCGCATTAGTTATGTGACATTAGGCAGATACACACGCAGCCTGAATTTTTTAACCTGTTAAAAAAGAATGTAAGATGAGGACATATTTCATCGGCTCTTGGGGAAGAGGAAATATGGTGAAGCATTACAATAATTCCTGGGATGCTCTCAGCTTTAGATAAAAGTCTGCTATTACTCTACCTCTACTTTTAATAATTCCCCAAGTTAAACATTCACTAAGCTGCTTACATGAAATTCAAGTGCTTGGATAGAGAATAGAAAGAATGAACAGAGAGGCCAGTCACCATGCATGCTACACGGTGTTAACTTATCTGTCCAGTGTCCTGGGCAAGCTGTTCAGAGTGGCTTAACAATCACAATCTCCATTTACCAAGGTGCAGCAGAGAGCTGCCCAGCATCAGCAGTAACCCCCTGCCCTCATCCCCCCACCTCCATACCCACACTCTCTCAATTTACTGAGCATTCTGCTTCCAGGTATTCACATGTGCTGGCCACCATTCTGGTGCTTGCTTTAATTTGGCTACAAATATGGACTAGGTCACCAGGTGTGTTTTGCAATTTTTTAGCCTGTTTTTAAATTTTGCATAGAGCTCACCCACCATTTGCCAGTGGGGTTAGGATATATGTGTGTGTGTATGTATACATCTATATATAGTGTATACTCTATTTATATAGGGGGTATATATATATATATATATATATAAACAGTTTCAAGGTTCTGGGGTGTGAGTGCAATAGATAACACTGCCTCAATATAAGTATCCAAAAAATATAAGACACACACACGCACACATGAACACACACATATATACACACTCTAACCCCACTGGCAAATGGGCAAATGGTAACTATATATATATATATATATATACACACACACACACACACACACACTATAGGATATGTGTTAGGATGTGTGTAGTATGTGTGTGTATATATATATAGTGTGTTTGTGTGCATGTGTGACTGTGTGTGTGTTTTGTATTTGTTGGATGCTTATATTAAGGCAGTGTTATCCATTGCATCTGCACCCCAGAACCTTGGAACTGTTAATGAGTTAAATATCATAGCTAGTTTTTGGAATGATTACAGCAGTACAAAATGTATTTGAAACTTCTAAATTCTTTCTGAAATACCTAGTCTTCCCAGGAAAAGGACCTATTGTTTCCCAGTTGTTGGAAAGGTCTATCAACATTTAACATCTAACATGTTAGAAATGGAAGAGTTGAAAAGGTTTAACCTCTTTAAGGAAAAGTGTGAAAGAAGCTCTTACGGATTGTCTTCAGGAAAGTCAGATGTGCATTTTGTGTCTATTGCTCTTTCTTATTTATTTTGCAGCTGTTTAGAAATTCCACTTTATGTCACATTTGTATAATATTTCATTACTGAAGGGGGTGACTATGACATCCTGAAGTGCAACCAAGTTTACTTTGTCTTTGACTTGTCTTTGGCTGACACAGAGGTGATTTCAAGTGGCAAGACGAGGGAGAAGTAGAACTGAAGCCAGAGACGTTTCAGTGTTGCTCAGTTTTTACTCATGTGTCTTACTTTCCATGCATAATTGATCATGGCAGGCAACAAAGCAGATTATGGCTGCAAAAGCAAATAAAACCTTGTCTGGTGAGCAGTAATGACCTTGGTCCTTCCTCCCTGAGATGTAGTATGAATGGTGGGAGCTTTAAGGATATGAACTTGGAGTCCTCTGTACTAGACAGAAAGAAGGTGGAATTCTCCATAAAGCCCTGTGTTACCAGGGTTAAAATGAGAAAGACACTGTATATTTCTTCATATATATATATATATATATATATATTTAAAGTTTATACACATTTATATAAATAATTTATCAAATTAAAATTATTTTTTAAAGTAGATTGTATGCTCAGTTTATTTGTTTGTTATTTTGCAGATCTTTTCCATTTCATTTTTGAAATCAAATTCTTAAATGGTTACTGCAACTGGAGAGCTGAAGTAATACATATATGACAAGATAAAGTAGCAGCTGTCTCTTAGGTAGGTTCTGCAGATATTGTTTATTTATCTCTAGCTGGAATTATTCTAAATTCTTCCATTACTGTACATCATTTAATTCTCAATGCACATGAGATCAAACATTATTCTTAGCCTCCTTTTATGTATATTAGACAGTGAAATGGCAGACAGAAGGGACGCCGAACCTATGGCTGCAGTCCAGCTGCAGCACATGCTCCTTACCCTAGGCCCCTCAGGTCCCTAAGGGTCTTGCCTGAGGACCCTTCCCTGCTCGTGAGAATGTGAGGCTTGCTCCACACAACCACGAAGTCTCACAGCATAAATTAATTGTATGGGCAGCGAGGATTCAAATGTTTAGTATAGATTTTTTTTATGCCTTAGTTATTATCTGAAACTTTTTTTATGAGAGGTACATCTCTACAAAGTTTCCAGTTATATTCTTAAACCAGAGAGGTTAATTAAGTTCATACTTCTACGACAGAAATTTTATAAAATAATGCATTTGATTTCTCTATTCAATGGTTCAATCTTTGGGTTAGCGTAAGGTAGTGATTCTTCAAATTTCCCATATTTGTTGACAAATGAACCTATCTTATTATTTTTTTTCTTTCTTCTTTTCTTGTTCATGGGGAATAGTTTCAATCCCCAATCCCCATTATGAATGGGGTTCAATGGGTTACCCGTGCCTGCCGGTGTAGCGTAGGCACACACTGAGCCAGTCAGTGTAGCACATGTATAGCCCCAGACCTCTATGGGCATCAAAGACCTTTTATTGCTCAATCTCGGGTGGCTCAGTCCCACTTGTCCCTCTATCAAGATGAGGGACAAACGACACTATCTTCAGGAACATTTATGATCATAAACTGTGGCAACCTGGCTGTAAGTTACCAACTCATTTGGCCCAATTGTGAATTTTTACTTTGTTTCATCAATTTGTTAAATTACAGATCATTTTTAATTCCCAAATTCCCCAGCCCACAGGATTTTCTGCAGTTAGCAGTCAGGCTGGTGCACACAGACGTGAACACTCATTGCATACTCAGCTCAGAGTGCTACTTACATAAACTCCATGGACAATACTAATTGGATGGTCAACCACACTGGAGGATCAGATTTTATCCTAATGGGACTCTTCAGTCAATCCAAATATCCAGCAATGCTGTGTGCCATCATTTTTGTGGTTTTCCTGATGGCCTTGTCTGGAAATGCTGTCCTGATCCTTCTAATATGCTCTGACACCCGCCTCCATGCTCCTATGTACTTTTTCATCAGCCAGTTGTCTCTCATGGATATTGTGTACATCTCCATCACTGTGCCCAAGATGCTCATGGACCAGGTCATGGGTGTGAATAAGATTTCAGGCCCTGAGTGTGGAATGCAGATGTTCCTCTATTTGACGCTAGTAGGTTCAGAATTTTTCCTTCTAGCTGCCATGGCCTATGACCGCTATGTGGCCATTTGCCATCCTCTCCGTTACCCCATCCTCGTGAACCATAGGGTATGTCTCTTCCTGGCCTCTGGCTGCTGGTTCCTGGGCTCAGTAGATGGCTTTATGCTCACTCCCATCACCATGACCTTCCCCTTCTGCAGGTCCCGGGAGATCCAGCATTTCTTCTGTGAGGTCCCTGCTGTATTAAAGCTCTCCTGCTCAGATACTGCAGTCTATGAGATTCTCATGTACCTGTGCTGTGTGCTCATGCTCCTGATCCCTGTGACCATCATCACAAGCTCCTATTCATTCATTTTCCTCACCATCCACAGGATGAACACAGCAGAGGGCCAGAAGAAGGCCTTTGCCACCTGCTCTTCCCACATGACCGTGGTCATCCTCTTCTTTGGGGCTGCCATCTATACCTACATGCTCCCTAGCTCCTACCACACTCCTGAGAAAGACATGATGGTGTCTGTCTTTTATACCATCCTTACTCCTGTGCTCAACCCTTTAATCTATAGTTTTAGGAATAAGAGCATCATGGGGGCTCTGAAGAAAATGCTGAGGATGGGACCTATCTTTCAAGAAACTACAAAGTAGACAACATAGTACTGATGATTTTGTCTCCTTTTCTCTATATGTCAGATGTTTAGGATTTTATGCAATGTTATTTATTGGACTCTCTTACCATGCTGCTTCATATCATGCTTGTTCCTTTTTAGAAATTATTTTCCTGTGCTGGAAAAACTTTTCAGTTTTATATTCTCTGTCCACTCAAAATTCTTATACTATTGTATTGATGTTACATTTTCAGAAGTTGATAACCACTCTTTAATTTTGTAGAATAATATGCATAATAAAATATTTAGAGGAAAAAAATCCCATAAGGTTCTCAACTGATGAGAGAGAAAGGGGGGAGAGAAGGGATAGGGGGAGAGAGAAGAGAAATGAAGCAATGTTTGCAATAGGTGAGTCTAGGTAAAGTTATTTAGGTATTAATTGCAGGTTTTTAATATTATTTTGCTGTACATTTGAAATTGTTTACAAATGAAGAATGAAATATCAGACTTTTCTCCCCTCCCCTGTATTATTTTTTCCTTTCTGAGAGATGGTAATGTGACATCATGGAAATCATGCTCATTGCAATGTGCCTAATCATTACTGAGAAAATCCACTTGTCTGCCCACCTTTTTTGAGGACTACCATTTTATGAGTGGTCCAAACCTAAATGTATCTAGTGGGTGGTATCTTTCTGAAATAATTAGTGCCATGTGGCCTATTGAAGATATAAGACCACATAAGGGATTGTGGAAAAAATAGTTATCCCATACGAGAAAGACTTAGGGATGGTTGTCTCTCCAAGGTGGTATTTGAGCTGACATTTGAAGTATGTAACTTAGTTGACAAACAACAGAGAGAGGCTGTTAACATCCATTCATTTATTTCTCCAACAAAAATAACCTGCCATATTATACTTTTAAAAAACTAAATATTAAATTCTAAATAACACATCATTACTGTCCCTGAGGAGTTTGAACTGTAGATGTGGTTGTATGTGCAAACAGATGTGGCAAAACAAATAAATTATTTTTATGTTCATATGCAAGGACTATATAGTTCACAATGACTTACCATATGAATTCTAACAGAGGAATGGGGAAGAAACTCTGAAGCTCAGCAGTGAATGGTGACCAGGATTCACCATCACATTCAATATGGGATGCTGGAGCCAAGGGAACATGCTCAGGGATCTGATGTCAGAGAAAAGGCTCAGCATGAGCAAGGATCAAAGGTTGTTCAGTTAGGAGAGAGAAATGTTCCAGAGGTCCTCCTTTCGCACTAAAATTTTAGCCTCATTTCTTGCACTTCTGTGACCCAGTGTTTTATAAACAGTAACGAGATAATATTTGCATTTGAGAATGTTAATTCTGTGGTAATCAATCAGACCTGTGTGAGGAAGAAGACAGAATTACCAGATGGATGAGAATGTTGAACTAAATGATGATAATATAAATGGAATAGACTTTTCCTTGAAACCAGGACAGGTAGGGAAGATAATTGGGGTAAGCAGGTTACCTATTACATAAAACTACAAATGTGTTGGTTGCATGCCGATAATTTTCTAATTGACTATCTCCAACTTGTGACTAATCAAAAGTACAGATTCCTTTTTCCTCTTGACAAATTCAATTATTTCATGATCCTGCAGTGTTCTGGGAAAAGATATGACAGAATTTATGTACAGTAGTTTTTCAGAAGTCAAATAGAGTGGATATAAAATGCTCATTCTTACTTTGGAAGATAAGAATTAAGGAGCATATTGTCAACTCACAATTTGCTGGCTATAATAATAAACACATTTGATGATTCTTTTTAAAACACTAAAATAACTCAAATAAATTAGCCAGAAAAAGATCCCAAACAACATCATTAAAAAAGTGGGCAAAAGACATGAATAGAAGTTTTTCAAAAGAGATAAACAAATGGCTAAAAGAAAAAAGAAAGACTCGGCGCCTGTGGCTCAATGGGCTAAGGCACCAGCCACGTACACCTGAGCTGGCAGGTTCAAATCCAGCCTGGGTCCGCCAAACAACAATGATGGCTGCAACCAAAAAATGGCCGGGCGTTGTGTTGGGCGCCTGTGGTTCCCAGCTACTTCGAAGGCGGAGGCAAGAGACTCGCTTGAGCCCAGGAATTGGAGGTTGCTGTGAGCTGTGATGCCAGGGCACTCTATCCAGGGTGATAGCTTGAGGCTCTGTCTCAAAACAAAAAAAAATAAAAATAAATAAATAAAATAAAAAATAAAAGAATAAAAGAAAAAAGAAAAAGTGCTCAACACTAATCATCAGGGAAATGCAGATTAAAACCACATGGAGATTCCACCTTACCCCTGAGAAAAGGATCATTATCAAAAACCAAAACAAACAAACAAACAAACAAACAAATGAAACAAAACATCATAAAAGTGTCCATAGTGACTAATTTGTTTTAAATATGTAACAAAATTCCAATCAAAATACTGGCCTCAGTTTTCACAAATCTAGAAATACATAATTCTAAACTTCACATGGAACCAAAACAGAGGTGGAATAACCAAAGCATTTTTAAGCAAAAATAATAAATCTGATGTCAAATTATACTACAATGCTATAGTAACTAAAATAGTATGGAACTGGCATAAATGTAGAGACATAGACCAATGTAACAGAATAGAGAATTCAGAAGTAAAACCATGTAGCTATGACCCATTGATTTTTGACAAACAAGAAAAAAATACTGGGAAAAGGATGCCTTATTCAATAAATAGTGTAGGAAAGTTGAACAGCCACACACAGAAGTATAAAAAATGAAACAGAATCCCTATCTCTCAGGAGACATGTATACAAAAATTAACTGAAGTTGAATTAAAGACCTAAATGTAAGTTGGAACCAGAAAAATTCTGGAAAAAACAATACAAAAACCTCTTCTAGACATTAGCTTAGGCAAATAATTCATGACTAAACCCCAAAGGCAAATACAGCAACAACAAAATAAAAAAATGGACTATTAAATTTAAAAATTACTTCACAACAAAATAAATAAGAGAGTAAATGGACAACCTACAGAATGGGAGGAAATATTCAGAAACCATACATTTTGTAAAGGTAAGGGTTGATAAGATTAGTAGTATACTTTTGAATTTTAATCTATAAATGCATCAAGTGATGAATAAAATGATAATTATTTCCTCTCCCCACCACATTGTCCTTGCATTGCCTTATTCTGTGTGCTTTCTTTGTATATCATACTCATTCTTTGTTCCATTATCAAGTAAACTGCTGCCTGAAACCCAGTCTTCTGCTAGCAGAGACTTACCACACACATGCCCCTACTCGATAGAACAACAAAAAAATATGTTTACCTTGTTTTACTCATAGTCTTCCTTTATTTTCCTAAGTTATATTTAAGGGTGACACTCTTTAGCCTAGAAGGCACCACTTTCTCCCTTTCCTCTTCTTCTCACTAAAGGTGCATGAACTTACATGATAAGTCAGGTTCAACCTATCAAAAATGATGTATGTATGTGTTGGGATACTAGAACACTGGCAACTGTGTATGTGGCAGAGATGAACCCCTCCTTAAAGTAAAAGGAGCAATAGAAAAACACACAGCCTGTAGATCCCCTTAAAAACAGTTTGCAAACAGAACAGATTAACTTTTTGGCATAGATATTTGTCAATTTTTATAACTCAAGAGGAATAAGCATCTGTAGAGTGGGGTTTGAAGGAGATATCATCAGATAAATAAACCCAAGAACTTCAATAGTATTGGGATTTGCTCTGTTTTGTGAAGAATGTGGTGGCACATGGGTATTTATTTTTGGATTTCTTAACATTTCTAAATTTAGGATATTATAAAGTGATATAATTGTTTTTCTCACAGAAATATCTCAACTAAATTCTTTAAGTATCATTTTAATTTCTCTGGGTTTGCAAGAGTAGTATATGTAAAAACATTAAGAGTAAATGATACTTTCTAATTGTAAAGTAAAATACAAAGTTTCAAATCATTGTGCCAATTGAACTGACAAAATTTTTTTCTTTCTTAGTGGTTAAAAAAATGATTAATCCTACAAATAAGGACATCTTAGGTTCGATGAAATAGTAAATTTTGAACCCATACATATATATTATATATAATGTTTAACAATTTGGCATAGTTTACATTATAGAATCTACTTCCTGTCTCCATCTTGCACAGAGGCAATAATGCCAGAAATTCTTGCCATCTATAATTGCACAATTTGGAATTATAGAGAATTGTGTCTGAGACTACATATTGACTATCTAATATCCACTCTTTTTTGATATGTATTATGTAGCTATTGTTAAAAGTGTTGCAATGATCCAGTTTTGACACCATGGCTAGAGGCAGGTCAGTTCCCCTTTTGAGGCCTCTGATTAACACATGATAATTACTTCCTTATCTCACTGAACACTCCTGACAACTGTGCCAGCCCTAATTACCTCAGGGCCAGATATCAGACAATGAGGAACTTACTTATGACCTGGAACTTAGGAAATTATTCATATTAATCAACAGGTATCCATGGAAAAGTAGCTACACTCACCTCACTTGCCCTACATAACCCACCTCCTATAGCCCAATTTGTTAAGTGTGGCGGCTACCAACAGGCAAAGGCACTGAGACTGCCTACAGCTGGCAGGAGGCTCCTTGTGATGTTCCAGGGAGAGGTAGCTTTAACTCTCCAAATATAAATTCTAGTCCCTAGGAGATGGGCTTGGAGTCCTTAGAATGAGACGGTTGATCATGAAACAGTTTACTCTCCTTGCCCTACCCCTTTTCCTGAGACAACTTAGAAGGTCCTCACTATGAGTCATTAGACAAAGAATCTAAAAGCATGGCTTTAGGCAACTACAAGTTCAAAGGAAGAAAAAGATGGAAGGAAAGGAAGGAAGGAAGGAAGGAAGGAAGGAAGGAAGGAAGGAAGGAAGGAAGGGAGGGAAAGAAAGAAAGACAATAATGCAGAGTGAATAAAATGTGTGTGTGTGTGTGTGTATGTCTGCATGAATTAAAAGTCCATAGATTGACCCAACTGAAAATTCAGAAATTATTTTAACAAATTTACAAAACAAAAAGATAAAAAGGACAGTGGTTGGATTTTGTGCCTCTACTTTCAGGTCTGAATTGACTTCAGCATTTGGTAAAACACACTAATTGATACAGCATCATGAGCATA
>CAUYRH010002474.1:0-20056 GCA_963574655.1 Perodicticus potto
TGTTTTTTTTTTTTTTTTGAGACAGAGCCTCAAGGTGTCGCCCTGGGTAGAGTGCCGTGGCATCACTGCTCACAGCAACCTCCAATTCCTGGGCTCAAGCGAGTCTCCTGCCTCCGCCTCCCAAGTAGCTGGGACTACAGGCGCCCGCCACAACGTCCATCCATTTTTTGGTTGCAGCCGTCATTGTTGTTTGGCCGGCCCGGGCTGGATTCGAACCCGCCAGCCCAGGTATATGTGGCTGGCGCCTTAGCCCGTTGAGCCACAGGCACCGAGCTGAGAGAATAGTTTTGAAGGGAAGAAGTAAACCCAAAAAATGGGCAGTTTTCATTTGTATTGTGAAATGTGACAATAAAACTGTTAAGTATTTTAGTTAAAAAATAAAATAAAATAGGGCGGTGCTGTGGCTCAAAGGAGTAGGGCGCCAGTCCCATATGCTGTAGGTGGCGGGTTCAAACCCAGCCCTAGCCAAAAACTGCAAAATAAAATAAAATAAAATAAAATCAAAACTCACTTTAATGTAGAAGTCACTGGAAGTGAGGCTGTGCAAGTAGTGAAACCTGCTGGGTGCTGTAGGCTGGTGGGTTGATGGGGTGGCAGATGAGGAGGAAGACTGGGCTTTTGAGGAATAAAATGAAGAAAGTAGAGGAGGTGTAGAAGGTGGACAGGGTAAAAGACAGAGACGTTTTTCGGAAGAATTGAGATGTATGATGTATGCCTTTGGAGATGAAAAGAATCCTTATACTAAGTCAGTAGATCTTCTTGAAGATATATCCTCTTGAAGAATATCTACTGTGATAAAGTTCATTACTGAAATGACTCACATGGCCTTGTCTATTGGCAGACAAGGTCGAGTACAAGTTGAAGATACCATCTTCATGATTCAAAAGGACCCCGGGAAGTTTGCTAGGGTTAAAGACTTGACATGGGCTATGAATGAAGAATTGACATGGGCTAGAAAAGCATTTGATGAAGCAAACTATGGATCTTGACATCTTTTGTAGTTTCTGAAACTCCTTTATGTTCTAGGGAAACCATACATAAGAATCGTTATATTTTCTACAGTAAGGTCCTGATATCTACCTATGTAAAAAAAAAAACCCCAAGTTTTCTGACTTTATTTTCATGGCTTTGATTTTTATAGTGATATTGGATTAATTGCCTGCTTTATATGACCATACTTGAATTACTTATTGAGTTTTAATGACCACACATAAGTTAAAGCACCTTTCAAACAATACAGTTCTGACTGTTAACCAGGGATGAAATCTTAATAGTGTTCATGTGTTAGGCATATTTGTGCCATTGTGAGCTATGCTGTAGCTGTTTGATATGTGAAATCTAAATAGCATCTTTGAAAACTAAAATATGTGCTTTTTGTATTCTGACTTTTTTTTTTTTTTTTTTTACAGTTTTTGGCTGGAGCTGGGTTTGAACCTGCCACCTCCAGCGTATGGGACTGGCGCCCTACTCACTGAGCCACAGGTGCTGCCCTTATACTGAAATTTTTATATGAAAGTAGTCTGAGATTATTGTAGTGAACATTTTTTATGTTTAATTTAAAGGGATGGTATAGGAAAAGATCATTTTTCTGGTATAGATGTTTACCTGTTTTAAAAACTGATATATATATATATATATTTTGCAGTTTTTGGCGGGGGCCGGGTTTGAACCCGCCACCTCCAGTATATGGGGCTGACATCCTACTCCTTTGAGCCAAAGGTGCCACCTATGGCTGATTTCTTTTAATATTCTTTTCTTCTGATACTAAGAATGATTTTATTTTCGGCTCGGCGCCTATGGCTCAACCGGCTAAGGCGCCAGCCACATACACCTGAGCTGGCGGGTTCGAATTCAATCCAGCCTCAGGCCCGCCAAACAACAATGATGGCTGCAACCAAAAAATGGCGGGGCGTTGTGGCGGGCACCTGTAATCCCAGCTACTTGGGAGGCGGAGGCAAGAGACTCACTTGAGCCAAGGATTTGGAGGTTGCTGTGAGCTGTGATGCCATGGCACTCTATCCAGGGTGACAGCTTGAGGCTCTGTCTCAAAAGAAAAAAAAAAAAAAGGAATGATTTTATTTTCTTGGAGAAACAAAGTTTCATGTGAATCTTCCATGTTGGAAAGCTTTATGGATTTAAGACTTTTGGGGGATTATAATACTACTTGTTAAGTTTGGGGAGAAGCTTCTAAAAAAATTTTTTTTTTCCTTTTTTAGAGACAGAGTCTCACTTTGTCGACCTTTGTAGAGTGCTGAGACGTTCACAGCTCACAGCAGCCTCCAGCTCCTGGGCTTAGGCGATTCCCTTGTCTCAGCCTCCCTAGTAACTGGGATTACAGGTGCCCACCGCAACGCCTGGCTATTTTGTTGTTGTTGTTTGGCGGAGGCCAGGTTTGAATCTGCCACCCTCGGTATATGGGGCCGGCGCCCTACTCACTGAGCCACAGGTGCCGCCCTAAAAAAATTGTTTTGATTGAAAACAATGAAAGGCATTTTATCTTGAAAGGCATCGATGGCAAGATAAGCATTTAGGATAATGTTTTATTTGCATATTTGTAAATACTTATTGTGGAAACATATACTTGATGAAAACTGTGTGTGTCTGTGGAAGACTCTTTTTTTTTTGAGACAGAGCCTCAAGCTGTCACCCTGGATAGAGTGTGGTGGCATCACAGCTCACAGCAACCTCCAATTCCTGGGCTCAAGTGAGTCTCCTGCCTCTGCCTCCCAAGTAGCTGGCACTACAGGCGCCCGCCACAACACCAGGCCATTTTTTGGTTGCAGCCATCATTGTTGTTTGGCGGGTCTGGGCTGGATTCGAACCCGCCGGTTCAGGTGTACGTGGCTGGCGCCTTAGCCCGTTGAGCCACAGGTGCCGAGCCATAACATGTTACTCTTAACAGATCCTCTCTCTCCCACTCCCTTGCTCTACTAAAGCAGCTAGCCTAGTACACAGTACCAAAGATAATGTGAAAATCATGAATTATAAATATTTCTTATTTTTGTATAAACTTGGGAATAACATTTAGATTAAACTTTCAAATACTCTGAATTAGGAATTTAAGCAGAGGTCATCTCTTTTTATAATACAATCTATGAACTAAAAAAATAACAAAGAAAAAACAAAAACTCTGAGTGAACACTCACCCTTTTCAGAACTGGCACTACCTCCACTCGCTGCCGCAGCCTCAAAAGATGTTCCTCTAACAGAAAACACCTTCACTTTCTCATCACACTTCACTGTACACAAAGCATTTCCTGAAAAATACAAATTATTTTTTAAAAGAAATGAAACAGAGGCTTTAAATTTACTTCACAGAGACAAGGTAAGAAACAACTGTGAACTCGCTATTTTCTAACTCTATGTATGGAAGAAGAAACCATAATGGTAAAGAACTTATGAGTAATTAATTTTAACCCTGGATGTCTTTAAAATACAGGACAGGTGCTGACAAGCCTGGAAGCAAGAAACTGGAACAAGCAGCCCCACTAAGAAGAAATAAGAACAAAGCTTCCTTCTCTCCAAAACAGTATAATCTGTAACCAAAAAACATAAACTACAATTTAAGAATGTAGCTACTAGGGTTCAGGCCCCTAATCCTAATAGCACTTATAGAAGTTGAGATGGGAGGATCACTTGAGGCCAGGAGCAACATAGTGATAACTCATCTCTACAAAACTTAAAACATTAGGCTGGGTGCAGTGGCTCAAGCTTATAATCCTAGCACTCTGGGAGGCCGAAGCAGGAGGAATTCCTGAGCTCCGGAGTTGGAGACGAGCCTGTCTCTACTAAAAATAGAAAATTAAATGGTCATTGTGGTGGGCACCTATAGCCCCAGCTGCTCAGGAGGCTGAGGCAAGAGGTTGCTTGACCCCAGGACTTTGAGGTTGTTATGAGGTAGGCTGACGGCACTCTAGCCTAGCCAACAGAGTGAGACTGGCTCTGTCTCCAAAAAAAAAAAAATGAAAAGTGGCTCAGCGCCCATAGCTCATTGGGTAGGGCACTGGCCACATAACACCGGATCTGGCAGTTCAAACCTGGCCACGGCCTGCTAAACAACGACAACTCCAACAAAAAAATACATGGGCATTGTGGCAGTGCCTGTAGTCCCAGCTACTTGGGAGGCTGAGGCAAGAGAAACTCTTAAACCCAAGAGTTTAAAGTTGCTGTGAGCTGTGACGCCAGAGCACTCTATCGAGGGCAACATAGTTAGACTCTGTCTCAAAACAAAAAAAAATAGAAAAAAGAAAGAAAAAGGAAAATTAGCCAGGCCTGGTAGCACATTGTCTATAGTCCCAGCTACTCAGAAAGCTGAAGCAGGAAGATCGTTTGAACCCAGGTTGTTGTGAGCTAGGCTGACGGCACTCTAGCCTGGGCAACAGAATGATACTCGTCTCAAAATAAAAAACAAAAAAAAAAGGAGAAGAAGGATGGCTCGGTGCCTGTAGCTCAGTGGCTAGGGTGCCAGCCACATACACCAGAGCTGGTGGGTTCAAACCTGGCCTGGGTTTGCCAAACAGTGACCACTGCAACAGAAAAACAGCCAGGCATTGTGGCGGGCACCTGTAGTCCTAGCTACTTGTGAAGCTGAGGCAAGAGAATCACTTAAGCCCAAGAGCTGGAGGTTGCTGTGAGCTACGACACCACAGCACTCTACCGAGGGCGACACAGTAAAACTCTTTCTCAAAAATAAATAAATAAATAAAAAGAAAGAAAGAAAGAAAGAAAAACAAAAAGTATCAGCCAGGCATGCCTGTAGTCCCATCTACTCAGGAAGCTGAAGCAGGAGAATCGTTTAGGACCATGAGTTTGAGGTTGCAGTGAGCTATGAAGATAAATGCTACTGTATTCTAGACTAACAGACACTGCCTCAAAAAAAAAAAAAAAAAAAAAAAAAAAAAAAGGGCTCAGCGCCTGTGGCTCAAGCAGCTAAGGCACCAGCCACATACACCTGAGCTGGCGGGTTCGAATCCAGCCTGGGCCCGCCAAACAACAATGACAGCTGCAACCAAAAAATAGCCCTGCGTTGTGGGGGGCGCCTATAGTCCCAGCTACTTGGGAGGTGGAGGCAGGAGAATCGCTTGAGCCCAGGAATTGGAGGTTGCTGTGAGCTGTGATGCCACTGTACTCTATCCAGGGTGACAGCTTGAGGCTGTCTCAAAAAAAAAAAAAAAAAACCACACAAAGAATGTAGCTACTAGACATGCTAAAGAAGAAATATATGTGAAAACAAAATAGGGCATTAAGAACAAGTACAGATGTGCCAAGATTTCAAAAGGATTTAAGACACTTTTTTTTTTTTTGCAGTTTTTGGCTGGGACTGGTTTGAACCCACCACCTGCAGCATCTGGGGCCGGAGCCCTACTCCTTTGAGCTACAGGCGCTGCGCCAAGACACTCCTTATAGATTAGTAATCACATTAATAATAAACTAAGTGGGTGACACCTGTGGCTCATTGAGTAGGGCGCTGGCCCCATATACCGAGTGTGGTAGGTTCAAACTTGGCCCCGGCCAAACTGCAAAAAAAAAAACATAGCCGGGCATTGTGACAGTGCCTGCAGTCCCAGCTACTCGGGAGGCTGAGGCAAGAGAATCACCTAAGCCCAGGAGCTGGAGGTTGCTGTGAGCTGTAATGCCACAGTACTCTACTGAGGGGGACAAAGTGAGACTCTGTCTCTAAAAAGTAAATAAATAAATAAAAAATAAACTAAGCTATGACCAAATATTTCCCCTCAAACATTACTGAAGATGAAAGGTCTGATTTGAGAACTGACCATCTGTATTGAAATACACAACCTCAATCAGAATGAATGAAGAGTCCACTGCCTTCTCCAACCCTACCAGAGATCAGTGTGCTTAGCAAACGTGAGCTAGAGAGACACCGAAATGAATTTCTCAATGCAGATGAAAACGGAGTAGAAGCAGCAAAGAAGACTGAGAATGCTACTTACAAAACAAAAAGTTGTCCTTTTCTAGGTGCCGCTTAAAAAATATTTTGAATAGTTAATCTACTTTTTATTGGCCACTGGAAAAAATCTCACTTTGCAAACAGAATGACCCAGGCAGGAAAGCACTGTGTTTGGGATCTATTAATATCAGAGAGAACGCCAAGTCATGGTCCAGCAGCAATTCTAGAGTAAGATTTTTTCAGAAACCTTTAAAATGGTTCATTTTATAATATGGCTTATTATAAAATTCTATCTTCAAGATTAATTTCTGCTTTTTACTAAAATTTAACATGCTGTTTAATTACCTTCCTTGGGTACTCACCTGCATAAACTGTTCTCACAAATGTGTCAGGTGACTTGATTGCAATGATATCAGAAATTGGGGCAACATCAAGTTTGGCTGCTACCCTGGGCAAAAGGTTCTTAAAAAGCAAAACAGGCAGTGAGTGACAGGCACATACTCTGAGGATGGCTACAAACTATCAGCAATGACAGCTTCCAAATGCACGGTCCACAGAAGCTGTAATTCATGTTCACATGCGTCTTTGAACATACTGCAATTTCTAGCACCCCCTTTTGAAAAGCCTTTCTGACTGAGTCCCTACCATTCCTCTACCTACACTAAGAGTTTTATGAGTTTTACAGTAATAAACCATCTTAACTCAGTATGTTGAATCATGTGATATGATATTTACTTTAATAAACATCAGTTTAAAAGTGTGAAAGTTGGGGATTTTTGAATTTTGGTAAGAAAGCAGAATAAAATTTAGAAGAGTTGTGAAATTCTGAAATATTAAAAATGGTATTCCTATATATTTACTTAATGTATATGAAAGAAGAAATTTCACAGCAGACCTTTCACCTGTTTAAACTGATGCTGCATTAAAAAAAAAGATCAACACTGACCTGAAGAACAGGCCATGTAGTATGTATAAAAAGAGCAAAAAAAGAAAATAGAAAACTGATATGCTGTTACCTATAAATGCGTATAATGTCTCTGAAATACATACATGTGCTTTGTTCTCACTAGCAGGGATCCCTGGGCAAGTTACAATGCCCTAGGTCTCAGCTTGAATTATTTGTGCTATCTGGACTCAAGTTTCTTTTAGATAACGTAAATGTATTTTGACAAGTAAAATGCTGGCTGGATGCAGTACTCACATCTGTAATCCTCCTCTGGGAGGCTGAGGAAGGATCACTTGAGCTCAAGAGTTCAGGACCAGTCCCCCATCTCTACCAAAAATAGAAAACTTAGCTGCATGTGGTGGCGGCACCTGTAGTCCCAGCTGCTCAGAAGGCTGAGTGAGAAGGACCACTGGACACCAGGAGGTTGAGGTTGCTGTGAGCTATGATGCCACCACACTATGGCCTAGAGCAACAGAGTGAGACACTGTCTCAAAAAAAAAAAAGTAAAGTGTTGCTTTTTATTACAAATAGAAAAGCTGAATTCTATACTGCTTTCTACATAAGAGTTTACTTCACAGTACCTCCCGAATTTGAGGTCATAGAAGAAATAACGTTATTCAAATTCCTCTCCCCCTTGTGCCCCCAAACGCTCTCTTGTTCTCTAAGCCTGCTCTCCGTGTTATCCTATAATTAGTCCTTATTCTGCATCCTCCACATGCATATACAATTATATTATTTTAATAATCAGCATTAACATGTATTTTGTTTTAAAATAATTTTAATATACATACTTCAATATATAACTCTCAATTAGATTTATAAGCACCCCTTGGGCAGAGGTTTTGTTTCTATTTCTCTTATGTTCCTACCCTATATGTAATAAATACTTCCATGTACTTAGTCAGTTTTCCTCCTGCTTTATTCCCAATAGAAGTTTTCTAATTTTCATTTTATCATTACCTATATAATATAGCAATTCTTTTAGCCATGATGAAAAAAATTACTAAAAAGTACCATTTTTGTAAAACCAGTTAGAAAAAAGTAAGATCCCACACAAAATAAAAAGTTTGGGGAAACAATTAAAATTCCACTAAATAGGCTGGGCCTGGTGGCTCGTGCCTACAATCATAGTACTTTGGGAGGCCAAGAACAGAGGATCGCTCAAGGCCAGGAGTTCAAGACAAGCCTGGGCAACAGCAAGATCCCATCTTTACGAAAAATTTAAAAATTAGCTGGGTGCAATGGTGCACTGTAGTCCCAGCTATTTGGAAGGCTGAACCAGGAGGACCACTTAAGCTCAGGGGTTCAAGGTCGCTGTTAGCTATGATGATACCACTGCCCTCTAGCCTAGGCAATAGAGTAAGACTCATCCTCAAAAAAAAAAAAAAAATCCATTAAATATAGTCCTAAATTGGCAAATAAGAGGTTTAGAAAATGTCTACTTTTAAAAACAAACCAAATTTGTCAGTATTTAAAGCCTCCTTCAGAAAGTAACTCTTCCTAAACCACCTTCATTAAGTGTTCAGTAACTACTACTAGAATATTGTTATCTGGATAACAGAATCTCTTACAAATTCTATGTTATGGAGACTATGCCTCTTTTTAAAGTTTTAGAACTCCATAAAGAGATTAAAACTGAATGCCTTTTGTATTTTCATTATCCCTTACTTTAGCATACTATATTAACTATAGCATATCTTTTTTTTTTTTTTTGAGACCGAGCCTCAAGCTGTCACCCTGGATAGAGTGCTGTGACATCACAGCTCACAGCAACCTCTAATTCCTGAGCTCAAACGAGTCTTCTGCCTCCGCCTCCCAAGTAGCTGGGACTGCAGGTGCCCGCCACAATGCCTGGCCATTTTTTGGTTGCTGCCGGCATTGTTGTCTGGCAGGCCCGGGCTGGATTCGAACCCGCCAGCTCAGGTGTACGTGGCTGGCGCCTTAGCCCGTTGAACCACAGGCGCCAAGCCTTACTATAGCATATCTTGACAAGAATTTACTATGGTGCTTGATGGAATACTTTTCTGAGTCTGGTCTTCCAGCTAAATGTTCTAAAAGGGTGGATGGTACACAGATATCTATCTCTTTAAAAAGGTACACTACCGGCTGGGTGCCTGTGGCTCAGCGGGCTAAAGCGCCAGCCACGTACACCTGAACTGGCGGGTTCAAATCCAGCCTGGGCCCGCCAAACAACAATGACGGCTGCAACCAAAAAATGGCCAGGCGTTATGGTGGGCACCTGTAGTCCCAGCTACTTGGGAGGCGGAGGCAAGAGACTCGTGAGACCAGGAATTGGAGGTTGCTGTGAACTGTGATGCCACAGCACTTCTATCCAGGGTGACAGCTTGAGGCTCTATCTCAAAAAAAAAAAAAAAAAAAAAAAGGTACACTACCCAGTGGGCATGACCATATGGTTTCTGGGAAGGAGAAGCAATAACTACTGTGTTCTTTTAAAACTCTTCCTCATTCCAAAGCCACTTGCAGCCTGCAGGATCAGCGACTATTATATGACCCATATTCTCAAAACTCCCATCTATTACAACACAGTAATCAAGTTCAGAGTACTATTATAAAATCTAATAAGACCCAAATCTAATAAGACCTTTCTTGGTCTAATGATCTTTCAGGTGAACTGTCATCACAGAACCTCAAGAGCCATGTAATATTTTAAATCATCCAACATAGAATCAAAACTCTCAGAGATGGAATGGCCCATCCAGAGATGGAACTGAGCGATCCTCCCTCCTCAGCCTTTTGATAAAATCCTGAAAGATCTTTTCACCCATCAAATTAGGGGGGGGAAATGTTGAAAATAAGTGTTGGCAATTTAACAACTTTTATCAAAAATTTTAAAACCTTTGACCTAGCAAATTTACTTCTAGAACTCTATTCTAAATAAATTCCAGCACAAGTGTACAAAGGTAGCTGCACAGAGATGTTTCCTTGCATCAAAATTCATAAGTGCAAAAATTAGAAACAAGCTAACTACCTTTGGCTAAATATAGAATATTATGGAGCCATAAAAAGGAGATAAGCCAGGCACGGTGGTGCATGCCTGTAACCCCCCGCTGCTTGGAAGGCTGAAGTGATACCATCACTTGAGCCAGAGTTCGAGGCTAGCCTAGGCAATATAGCAAGACTCTAGCTCTAAAATTAGGTAGGTAGGTAGGTAGATAGAACTAAATTAACTAAGTTAAAAATAAAAATAAATTTTAAAAAGAGACATATTACAAGCTAATATTTAAGTCATACTCTCAAAAGTCACTAGTCCCAAAATAATTCATGATATACTATCTCATTTTAGAAGTAAAAAATAAGGCTCGGTGCCTGTGGCTCAACGGGCTAAGGCGCCAGCCACATACACCTGAGCTGGCGGGTTCGAATACAGCCAGGGCCAGCCAAACAACAATGACGGCTGCAACCAAAAAATGGCCAGGCATTGTGGCGGGCGCCTGTAGTCCCAGCTACTTGGGAGGCAGAGGCAAGAGATTCGCTTGAGCTCAGGAATTGGAGGTTCCTGTGAGCTGTGATGCCACGGCACTCTATCCAGGGTGACAGCTTGAGGCTCTGTCTCTAAAAAAAAAAAAAAGTAAAAAATAAATATTTGTACATTATAATTTTCAAATTCACAGAAAGAAGCATAAAAGAATGTTTGAATGTTCAAGGGCAGTGCCTGTGGCTCAAAGAAGTAGGGCACCAGCCCCATATGCCGGAGGTAGTAGGTTCAAACCCAGCCCTGGCCAAAAACCACAAAAAAAAACAAAGAAAAATGTTCAATTGCTACCAGTTGTATTCCCGCAAAGGGAAGAGTGAGATGGAAATCAGAGGGCAGGACTTTGGAACCTTGCTGTACACAAAGTTGTGCTCTATGCATCCTTTCTAATAAGAACATATTTGTGTACAACTTATAGTTTTTCTAAGTAAAAATAAAGACCAGAAATGGGGCTCGGCACCTGCAGCTCCAGCGGCTAAGGTGCCAGCCACATACACCTGAGTTGGCAGGTTTGGATCCAGCCCGGGCCTGCCAAACAATGATGGCTGCAACCAAAAAATGGCCGAGCATTGTGGGCACCTGTAGTCCCAGCTACTTGGGAGGCAGAGGCAGGAGAATCGCTTGAGCCCAGGAGTTGGAGGTTGCCATGAGTTGTGATGCCACGGCACTCTAACCAGGGCGACAGCTTGAGACTCTGTCTCAAAAAAAAAAAAAAAAGAAAATGGAGCTAAGATAATACTCATAGCCACAGAGAAAGCAAGAAAGGCCCACTGACAAATACCTTATACTCTCCTTACCCCTCCTTTTTAACTTCATGTAGCAAACTCACTACCCATCTGATGGGCACATCCTTTCTTCAGACATATCACAATGTACACGATCAGGTTATAGCTTTCTTTGCCCTGAGAATATCTCCAACCACCACACAACAACCCTTTCCAAATTCCCCAAGTAGACAGAATTGAGCTTTCTAAATATCCATCAGCCACTAAAATAAACAATACAAATGACGTTCTTATACACACACATGCACACAGAATTCAATGCAGTTTTTAAACAAAGATAATTTAAAATAACTTTAGAGTTTTCTCCACAACAAAATTTGAAAATATTATTTTAACAGAGATTGTGATAAAATCTCCAAAGAATTTTAGTAAAACTATCAAGTCAATTCAGATAAATCAGGATTGGCTATCTAAACAAAGTATGCCATACGCTTTCAGCACAATGAAATCTAACCCTTTTAAGTAGTGACTTCGGATTCCACATTCTCCATCTTCTCACCTTTCCAAAAGCAGATGCTCCAGCACAGATGTGTGTGTAATTGAACTGCTTCTGAGTTGCTAAAATCAATGGCGTCAGCTCCTCTGAGAATTAAAAACAATTGATAAAACACATTTCATAGTATTTTCCCATTCATATATTTAAGCATAACTTAGACACCACATTTTTTCCTCTGGAAAACCTCACCTGGAAGGAGGCCTTTGT
This sequence comes from Perodicticus potto, assembly GCA_963574655.1. NCBI lineage: Eukaryota > Metazoa > Chordata > Mammalia > Primates > Lorisidae > Perodicticus > Perodicticus potto. Next base: position 11,836 of record CAUYRH010002474.1, read on the forward strand.
ATGTATCATGTTGAGCCACTAGAACTTTTGCTACACCTGGTACTTTACAAAGATCTTGTGCCACCTGTGATTAAAAGATAAATTCCTAGTTATCCATCTATCATATACACACAAATAGAACCACCACTACAAATAGCATAAAATCTTAATGACTAACTGTAAAAATCTTTCTTATTAGCAAAAGGGCTGCTTAGAGAGTTAGAAATATTCCCCTAACAAAGAATACCTTATGCCAATTGATCTTACTTCCAACTGATCTTACATAGTCCCCCTACAATGAATTTCAACAAAAATTCCTCCCTTGAAAAAAAAAAAGTATTAATTGACATACCAAAATCAACATGGCTTTTTACTCAAACTTAGTTGTAAACTGTGTTCTTTATCTTTGGTTCAATGCAAGTATATGTTCGTCACTTTAGAAATAGTGAGAATGGGGTTCTTTCTCCCTCAGTAACAACACAGCATTACACTTTAGACTTAGGGTCCCTAGAGGTGAAGAACAGGACTTAGCCATCCTACTTTACAGTCGCTTACACTTGACCTAGCAGTAATAATTTTGGCTGACACTAAAATTAATAACCCTAGTCAACAAAGAAAATCTTATGTTAAATACTGAGTTCCTGCCCACACAAATATGTCTACCTATGACAAAGCAAAATATTTTCTATTTCAATCCCTCATTTTTCCTGTTTTTAATCAGGACAGGGTTCTGAGAAAGCTCCCTGACCACTCAGATTTTCTATATACAGAAGGCAATGAGACTGCCCCCTTTTTCGGTACCTTTAATACAGCATGACTGGCTTCTGCTTTAGCAAAGTCATGTCAGTCATTATCACCTTCTGTCTCCTCATTCACTGTTGAGTGGGCACAAGAGGCCGCGCCTCCTGCCCCCTTCAGTGGACTGTGAGCTTGCGACAGTGTTCACTGAAGGAAAGATACAGAGAAAAGCGCCTCCCTGAAACAAGAGCTCATTGCACACCACCTTATAAACAGATGGACACATCTGCATTTAGTTTCTCTAATTTTTTTTGTTGTTGTTTATTTTTTTAGAGACAGAGTCTCACTTTGTCACCCTGGGTAGAGTGCTGTGGCATCACAACTCACAGCAACCTCCAGCTCCTGGGCTTAGGCGATTCTCTTGCCTCAGCCTCCCGAGCAGCTGGGACCACAGGTGCCCACCACAACGCCCGGCTATTTTTTTGTTGCAGTTTGGCCAGGGCTAGGTTTGAACCCACCACCCTCAGTATATGAAGCCGGTGCTCTACCCACTTGAGCCACAGGCACCGCCCTAGTTTCTCTAAATTAAAGAGAACTTCCAATTTAAAAACTAAGTTAACCGCATAGCAGCCAGAAATAGTGGGACACAATTTTCCCAATGAAACTATCTTTCCCTTTATTGGCAAAAACTTCTGGCACTTCACAGAGAACTTATTTGCTTTTTGTAATAAATAGCTAAAAAAAACAGTGCAAAACTGGACTCTGGGCTAACAGTCTCTTCACACAGGTACTGGTTGTTTTCCTTTAAAATTAGAAATGTTATAAGGTCAGGTGTCACTACAGGCTCACACTTGCAATCCTAGCACTCTGGGAGGCCGAGGCAGGTGATCCCTTGATCTCAGGAGTTTAAGACCAGCTTGAGCAAGAGTAAGACCTTGTCTCCATTAAAAAGAGAAAATAGTTCCAGCTACTTGGGAGACTGAGGCAGGAGGATCACTGGAACCCAAGTTGCTGTGAGCTATGATGCCATGGCACTCTACCCAGGGTAGGAGAGTAAGACTCAGTCTCCAAAAATAAAAGAAATAAAATAAAATTAGAATGTGATAAGATAAGATTGTAACTGAATAAAGATGATTTCTGGGCTCTATTCTCCAAACAATATAAATAAATTATCATTTCAGATATGTTTAAGGTAATATTATAATAATTAGTTAAAATAACAGCAAAACTAACAAATTCAGAATTTGTATATTATCTGAAAACGAGAGTAATCAAAAAAGATAGTTTAGCCATATCATCATACGTTATGGTTAATATCAACTGTATAATATTCAATAGTTATTACATGTAGCAGGAATTAGGTAAAGAAATCTAATAACTAATCTTAAACCTGCTAGAATACATTCTTTTAAGATAATGGATTTTTGTTTAATAAAGACAGAAGCAACAGTAGCTTTCTGAACCTTCATTATCACATGCTTTGTGTCAATTATTCAAAAAACAATAAATAAAATCCTCTAAAGAGAAACATACTGTCTCCAGATTCATTCCTCTGTGAGGTTCGAGCCCCCAACTGTATACTTGTGTGAGAGGGAACTGGTGGCTCAAGCTGTATAAGGTTAACCGTAGCAAGCATCTATCTATCTTCAGCCTAGTGGTGGCAGAGACCCTACAAATCATATTATTGCACCCTTTCCAGGATTCAGTTCCCAAAGCTCTCATTGCTTTACTACAACAATAGCAACAAAACCCAAGAACATCTTTTAGTACTGGCTACAGTTCAGAAAGATTAATACTTACATTTGAGTTCTTTTACCAATTAAGAATTAATACCAATAATGCTTTATCCCAATTTACCACTTTCAGATACTAGACGCAATTAACAAGTATATTCATCAATACAAAAACAGGATCAGCTATTAACCTTAAGAGGACTCAAATATTATCATTCTACTTGGCACCTGATTAGCACATGATGGTGCCAGTGGAACTAAATCAAGTATTCTATTCTACCTCATTTCAAAAGATAAAATGCTTAGTGAGCAAACCTTTTAGTTCCTTTTTCACACACAGTAATGGTTCTGACACCGGCCATTAAAAGAGTATTAGAGCCCAAGTTTGGGTTATAGTCCTCAACATAATTCTTTGTAGCCATCTTCCCCTGTCTTTTGATGGGGATCATATTTGCTATAGCCGACCTTAAAAATTTCTCACCTTGTCACATTTGGTTCCAGCTACTAAGCAGGACACTTCACCTCCAAGGCTTTTGGCTGCAGTGATGGTATTTAAAGTAATGGGTGCTAGGGAATCATTTACATGCTCGGCTATCACCAGGGTACTCTGAAATCGTAGTAAGGAAGCCTAAAAACAGAAAAGGAAAAAAAAAAAAGAAAAGAAAAGCATGTTATCCTAAACCTGCCAGTTGTTAGGCTTGTACACTCTGAAGAGCTATTCTGTACCAGGGTGTCAATCTGTGGCTCACAGGCCAAATGCAGATTTGAGGCCTATTTTGCTTTATGTGTGGTGTTGGATATCACAAAAATTATCCACATTCGTTTGCTCATCAGCTTTTACTAGTGTTTGTGCATTTAATGTGTGGCCCAAGACAACTCTCCTTCCAATGTGCAGCAGAAAAAAAAAAAGGTTGGACACCATGTACGCAATCCTCTGTTCTATAAATTTATGTATTAAAATTGTAGCAAAAAACAAGCAATTTGTGTTTATCACTATACTGCTAATATTCTTACCTAACAAAAATTGAAAATGCAAATTAGCTTTTATTGTTGAAAAAATTTTAATTATTTCAAAACAATGTTCCCACTAATCTATGTCTAATAAAAAACTAGCAAATACCTAAATTTAAAATCCTTAGAGAGCATACTAATTATGTGAATAAGAAGTGGTCAAATTCTGCCACCAATTACATTCAGTTACATACTACACTGCTACTAAGCAATACAGTAATATATCCAGAAACAAGTGGTCTGAAATAAATTAATTAAAGTTGATTTCCATTGCTTGGGGAAGAATGCAATCAATAGCAAAATAATTGATATGAAAATCTGTAACACGACATTAAGCAGCAATTTTGCTGGGGCTTGACTATTCAAATATGCTGCTAAAATTTTTTTTTTTTTTTTTTTTTTGCAGGAGGCACAGTCTTTATTCATGGCAGGGCCACACGCACGCACATGCTCATCAGGCTTCAGATTTTGTTGAAAGCTGCAATGTCCACACTCTGCACATGCTCCTCAAACTTGGTGATCGCTTCTTCTAGCAGGTGGGTCCCCACCTTGTCGTCCTCCACCACACACTGGATCTGCAGCTTCTGGATGCCACAGCCCACGGGCACCAGCTTGGATGCCCCCCAGACCAGCCCGTCCAGCTGGATGGAGTGCACACAGGCCTCTAGCTGGGCCATATCTGTCTCATCATCCCAAGGCTTAACCTCCAGGATGGAGGACTTGGCCACCAGCGCTGGCTTCTTGGCCTTCTTTTCTGCATACTGCCCCAGCTGCTCCTCCCGCAGTCAGGCTGCCTCTTTGTCCTCTTCCTCATCATCCTCGGCTGGTGTGCCCACCTTCTTGCCTGGAGGCTCCACTTGGCACATGGGAGACACATGCTGGGTTTGTGGGGCTGTGGCTTGATGGCTGGGTGAGCTCTTCTCCCGCACACTCAGCCGGGCCTCCAGCTTGGACAAAGCCTGCTGCAGGTCCTGTACCACGCCTCGCAGGCTCTGGTTCTCCACTTCCAGGGCAATCCGAGTGATGAGCTCACTGTAGTCTCTACTGGGGCCGCTGGAAGCCCCAGGGCCTAAGCTCCCAGCCAGGGATTTCTGGAAGTTTCTCCCAGCCAGGGATTTCTGAAAGTTTCTCCCAGCCAGGGATTTCTGGAAGTTCTCTCTGGCTCTCCCAATGTATCACACTGGCGCCATTCTCCTGTGAGGAGACCGCCACAGGCCTGTTCATCTGCTCATAGAATTTCCTTTCTGCATCATCACACTTGAACTTGTCAAACCAGATCTTCTCATGGACTAGGAAGTTTGTAGCCATTTTTCTAAAGTCAGCCAAACACTCGGCGACCAGAGGGGGACCAGGCAGCGCAAGGCATATGAGAAAAGAACTATGCTGCTAAATTTTAAAAAAGCACCAGTAGCTTGTAGACAGTTTCTTGGAACCAACCAGTATACAGCCCTATTTCAGACTGTCAACAGACCACCCATCAATCATTCACGGACATCTGGAATAATTTCAAACATCAGGAACGCAAAGATGCACAAGAATGGCCCTACGTTCAAAGATTCCATGGGAAATAGGACTTGTTCATACACAATTATGAGACAGAACAGTTTTTCAAACAGTAAAGAGATCCCAACTGTTGAAGGCTACAGATCATGAAGAACAAGAGTCAAGTGGAAGGAAGGAAGTTAGGTGCTCCTGCCATGTGTAAAGATGAGGAATGCCACCACAGGCAAGAGGAAAGGAGAAAATTTTGGAATTACCCTTGTGGAAAGCGGAAATGAGAAATGAAAAAGAGGGGCACTGTGGATCAAATGGCACAGTTGGGTGGCTTAATTCAGCAGTAATCTTAAACTCTGGAGTTGGAGTGAAGAGAACATGTAACGTGAAATTTACCCAGAGCTGGAAACTACAAGGAGGGGATGATCGAAAGGAAGCCTGGTACAGGATGATAATGCTGGCTGCACAATTACTACGCAGCTTGTATAAATTAAGGTTTTTTTTTTCATTTACTATATTATAAATACAATTGCTATATTTAAATATCCTTTACTTTTTTATCAGCACAGTATATGGGCATACCAGTTTAACGAGTCTCTACAGACATGTGGGTTCTTAGCAACTTTTTATTATAAACAATGAGAAAAGACCATCCTCATAGCTACATCTTCATACTCATCCACAACACACAAGAGGTTCTTCTGGTCTTCCTCTAACTGGGACCTGGCCAGACTTTATTCTGGCTGTTCCCTTCCATAGGAGGCCAAACCAAATTCTACCCAACCCTACACAAAATAGGGACTCTCCTTCCCCTACTTCTACTTCATCCCCTCTGTTCTAAACACTCTCAACTCCCAGTGAACCCAACCCCACAGCTAGGGGTTCGGAGGCCCCAGGGGTAGGAACACTTCCAGACCCCACACCACCCTGAGAGTGAGAGGAGGGAGAGGACTGTAGGACATGCCAGAGAAAGGAATCACTGTGCCACATAGCTATGGGTACATTTCTTATCCTTTTTCCTCTCTTTTTTTACTCAAAGGAAGCAAGACTTCTGTTGCTGACAAATCATGTACTTGTTTGTATAACTGTTTCTTAAATACAAATTAAAAATTTCTCAAAAAGGGAGGGAAAGTTAACATTAGAAATATCTATGTACATCTTAAGATTCTTTTCTTATAATGAATTTCTAGAAGTGTTAGATCAAGAGATAAGCATACTTTCAAAGCTTCCAATAATAACTAACACACACTATTCTTAAGAAAAGCTGTAGGCTTGGCGCCTGTAGCTCAGAAGCTAGGACGCCAGTAACATAAACCGGAGCTGGCAGGTTCGAACGCAGCCCAGGCCTGCCAAACAACAATGACAACTACAACCAGAAAGAAAAAAAATAGTGGGACATTGTGGCGGACGCCTGTAGTCCCAGCTACTTGGGAGGCTGAGGCAAGAGAATCACTTAAGCCCAAGAGTTAAGAGGTTGCTGTGACCTGTGACGCCACAGCACTCTACAAAATGAGACTCTGTCTCAAAAAAAAAAAAAAAAAAATTAAAAAAAAAGAAAGAAAAGAAAAAAGAAAAGAGAAGTGGTAGCAAGTTCACAATTTCTGGGATGGAATGAAAGTTCTTAGAAAGCAAATATCATTCCTATTCATTTATGCATCTACAGAGTATAATACAATGTTTCTTTTCCAATATATATCACTAGAATTAATTATATGGTATTTTTTCTTTTTTAATCAGAAGAATACTATATCTTGTAAAGAACTTTGTAATTAAAACCCAATGGCACGGCAGTGCCTGTGGCTCAAAGGAGTAGGGCACCAGCCCCATATGCTAGAGGTGGCAGGTTCAAAACCCAGCCCCAGCCAAAAAACGCAAAAAAAAAAAAAAAAAAACCCAATGGCATAATTTATTATTTAAATCACATTTTACAAGAATTGCCAGTAACAAACTATTTATTACCAATATATATCAGATATTATATTTTTGATTATGTTTCACTCATCATTTACCATAATTATGTGAATAACTAGGCAAATTCTTCACCATTTGACTATATCAGACATTATATTTTCGATTATGTTTCACTCATCATTTATCATAAAAATTATGTGAATAATTTTTAGGTGAATTCTTCACCATTTGAAGAATAAATCAAAGATTTGGTGGCAGAAGGCCCATATTTGCTATAAATTACAATTCTATCATAAGATAAATTGAGTAGTTCTCCTATGCAACTGTCAAGCTTTTTAGAACTTCCAATCTCTTCCAATGGGAGATTGTATATTCTTTTTAGAAGACTGCTTAAAATTAGACTTATAAGAATAAATAGCGGCAAAAGAAATACGTAAGCACCCACTTGGTCCATCCATCTGACCAATTTTTACTAAGCATTATATTCATCATAAAGGCATTCTACATATTTTACTAACTGGCTCTTTTTTAATTTTTAAAATATTAAACTTCCTGCTAACTCAGTGTTTTACTTTCCATTTTTCAGATGCTACCTAGAGAGAAGCTATAGCATGTAGGCATAGTTATAGGCCTTAATTCAGCAATAAAGGTTGTATGCAGCCTGGAGCTGAACTAATTCATCTGTGACCGATGTTATTTCTCAATCTAGAGCCCAGTTTCCTCATCCAGAAATTGAGGGGGATGAACTCAAAAACAGCCTAAATTACTCCACAGGCGAGTTACAAGAAGGCACCGTGGGAGTTGCTACAAGGGATTAAGGTGAGGAAACAGGCTGCTAGAATGCACTGTCCCTCCAGGCTATGCTTTATCCAAATTAACATTGAGAGAGCACTATACTAAACAGTTTAATACATAGTATCTTTTTAATACATAGTATCCTATTTAAACTCATAAAAAATTCATTAGGGAGGTACCATTATTACCCCAACTTGACAGATGAGAAAGAGCTCAGCAGTCACATAGGTAGGGAGCAGAGCCAGGTTATTTATTCTAAGTCCAAGTAGTCTGACCCCAAAGTTTGAGTTCTTAATTACAAGATCATATCAAAGTACCATCATTTTTAGCTATTTTATATACGGCTCACTTCTGTAAGATTTCATTTAGCAAATATTCTACTTTAAAAAAAAAAACAGCATGGCTCGGCGCCTGTGGCTCAATGGGCTAAGGCGCCAGCCACGTACACCAGAGCTGGCGGGTTCGAATCCCAGCCCGGGCCTGCCAAACAACAATGATGAATGCAACCAAAAAATGGCCGGGCGTTGTGGCGGGCGCCTGTGGTCCCAGCTACTTGGGAG
>CAUYRH010002476.1:0-12204 GCA_963574655.1 Perodicticus potto
CATCAAACAACAATGACGGCTGCAACAAAGAAAAAAAAAATAGCTGGGCGTTGTGGCGGGCGCCTGTAGTCCCAGCTACTTGGGAGGCGGAGGCAGGAGAATCACTTGAGCCCAGGAGTTGGAGGTTGCTGTGAGCTGTGATGCCACGGCACTCTATCCAGGGCGACAGCTTGAGGTTCTGTCTCAAAAAAAAAAAAAAAAAAACAAAAAACAAAAAACTGGGACTTCTTAACCATTAACATGGTATATCACTTTGTTTATTTAGATATTCCTTAATATCACTCAACAGTCTTTTGGAGTTGAATTTGTAGATCTTGCAATTTTTTTGGTCAGATTTATCTGCATATATTTCATATTTTAATGTCATTTTAAATGGTACTTTAAAAGTTAATAATTTATTTTCTATTTTTTTTTTTATTGTAGAGACAGAGTCTCACTTTGTCGCCCTCAGTAGAGTGCCGTGGCATCACACAGCTCACAGCAACGTCCAACTCCTGGGCTTAGGCAATTCTCTTGCCTTAGCCTCCTGAGCAGCTGGGACTACAGGTGCCTGCCACAATGCTCGGCTGTTTTTTTGTTGCAGTTCGGCTGGGGCCAGGTTTGAACCTGCCACCCTCGGTATATGGGACCGGCACCCTACCCATTGAGCCACAGCCGCCACCCAAGTTAATAATGCATATTCATATGGCCAAGTTTGGCTGGGAATCTTACTTTCTGGTGGAAGATAATTAAAGATATAATATTAATAGAATCAAGAATATTTAAGTATTTGCCTTTTGATATGACATTTCAAAAATGCTGGGGTGAACTTAGATTTGTAATTTAAAACAAAATCTTAGCAGCGCTGCAGACATAGTATTTTAAAATACTTATCAGAATGGGGAGATGGCTGGACTACAAATAAAAATCTGGAAAACATCTGCAAGTAGATAGTATTTAATGCGTGAGACTGAATAAAATCACCAAAAGACAGAGTGCAGTTAGAGAAGTCCACAGACTGAATCCTGGGTACTCCCAAGGTCAGAAATTTAGCAAATGGCCAGGTGAGGTGGCTCATGCCTGTAATCCTAGCACTCTGGGAGGCCAAGGATTGCTTAAGCCCTGGAGTTCAAGACCAGCCTGAGAAAGAGTGAGACTCCACCTCTATTAAAATTAGAAAAACTAGCTAGGTGCGGTGGTGGTCACCTGTTGTCCCAGCTATTGGGGAGGCTGAGGTAGGAGGCTTAACCCCAAGAGTTGAGGTTGCTGTGAGCTATGATGACGCCTAGGTATTCTACCCAGGGCAACAGAGTGAGAGTCTATCTAGAAAAAAAAAAAAAAAGAAGTGGAAAAGGAGCCTGAGAAAACATGGCTTGAGAGTTGGGAGAAAATCACTGTTGAAGTAGGCCCATTGCCCGTAGCTTAGTGGTTAGGGCACCAGCCACATACACCAGAGCTGGTGGGTTCAAATCGGGCCCGGCCTGCCAAACAAAGACAACTGCAACAACAAAAATAGCTGGGCATAGTGGCGGGTGCCTGTAGTCCCAGCTACTTAGGAGGCTGAGGCAAGGGAATCGCTTAAACCCAAGAGTTGGAGGTTGCTGTGAGCTGTGATGCCACAACACTCTACTACTGAGGCATAGTGAGACTCTGTCTCAAAAAAAATCACTATGAGGTAGAGAAAAATCTTCAAGGACAAAGTGATCCCCGTACCACTTAGGGTCCCATATGATGAAAACTGAGGGCTGACCATTCAGTTTAACACTGTGAAGCCATTGGTGACCTTGCCGAGAGTAATTTCAGGCAGTTATGCAGATAACAGCCTGTTTTAAGGAAATTAAAGAGAAAATGGGAAGAAAAGAACTAGAGAAAGTATAGACAACTTTTAAGGAGTTTTTTGCCCTGTTGAGAAGCAGACAGAAGAGGTGGCAGCTGGGGAGAACTACATGATCAAGAGAGGATTCTTCTGTTAAAGAATAAAGAAATGCCAAATGTGTGTGTGTGCAGATGGGAATAATAAAGTACAGAGAAAATAGATAATGCGATAGAGGGGGGAATTGCTGGAACGATATCTGTGAGTAGTGAGAGGGGTGGGACCTGGCTGTCCAGCTGTGGGGCCTTAGGAGAAAGGATGGTTCACTTGTCAGAACAGGACGGAAGATGGAGAAGGCAGGCACGTTGCAGGTGGGTGGGTGGGTGGATGTGGCAGGTGATTCGGTTCTCATTTTATTGCTTCTGTTTTCTCTGACATCTGTGGCAGACGACCCTGTAGTCTATTAAGATGGGGGAGTAGGGTGAATCAGTCATCCAGGATGAATGGACCAGAGAGAAAGGCATTGGCATGAGTGGCAACACTAAAGTCTCTCTTAAGGGTAGTGGTCATGAACTTCCCTGAAAAGAGCTCACTTGTTTCTCTCCGCCCACATTCCCCTGCATAGGTGCAGGTCCAGGGGAGCAGTATTGATTTCTCCAGGGTTACATTTTGTCAGGCGACTTTAAGGAAGTGAGAGAGGGCAGAGGAGTGCATTGAGCTGAAAAGTCATGAGGGGTAGTTGTAAGTGAGGTCTCTGATTTGAGATTGCGAAGGGATTTCGGTCATGACCAGGCAGAAGCTGAGAGTGGCGGAGAAGGAGGTCAAAGAAATGGAAGGCCATACTTACCTGGCAGGGGAGATAGCGTGGTCATGAAGGTGGTTTTCCCAGGCCGAGGCTTATCCATGGCACTCCGGATGTGCTGACCCCTGCGATCCCCCAAATGTGGGAAACTCGGCTGCATGATTGGTGGCAGTGGGGGACTGTGTTTGCGCTTTCCCCTGCATTAAAAAAAAGAAATGAAGAGGCCAGGGCACTGGGGGGACTGTGTGTGTGTGTGTGGAATTTGTGCTCAGAACCTGAAGGCCTTTTCAGTTATTTTCTAATACGGTTTTTTTGTTTGTTTTTGTTTTCGCTTTGTCGCCCTGGGTAGAGTGCTGTAGCATCACAGCTCACAGCAACTTCAAACTCGTGGGCTTAAGTGATCCTCTTGCCTCACCCTCCCAAGAAGCTGGATGGGTTCGAATGCCCAGCTGTTTTTTGTTGCAGTTGTCGTTGTTTAGCTGGCCCAGGCTGGGTTGGAACCCGCCAGCTGTGGTGTGTGTGGCTGGTGCCATAACCACCGTGCTACAGGCACCAAGCCTCTCATATGGGTTTTTGCCGTTGGACTCTGATAAAGTTTGGGCTTCTTCGTTAGGGACAATTTTATGTCTTTCCTTTCATAGGTTCTTTATCCTTAGTGCCAATTTCCTTGGTGTTGTCTTTCGTTCCTTCTAGTGCATTTTAATTTTAGCAATTTTATTTTTATTTTCTGAGCTTGCTTTCTTGCTTGTGATTAATTTTTTACAGTGTCATCCTTTTCCAGAAAACAATGTTAGTTTTTGAGAGTTGCCTGATTTGTTGGAACACATGTAATTCATGTGTCCGAATGTGGCTCGTATCTTTGCTCAGGTATTATGTTTTCACATGTGATTTTTCCTGGAGTGAGATGTTGTGTTATGTAACTAACTTCTAAATATCTTTTCATTTTAGGTCTCAAAAAATAAGGATGGAAAAGAACAAAGTGAAACGGTATCACCGTCCGAAGATGAAACATTCTCTTGGCCAGGTCCCAAAACAGTTATGTTGAAAAGAACATCTCAAGGCTTTGGTTTTACATTAAGGCATTTCATTGTTTATCCCCCAGAATCTGCAATTCAGTTTTCATATAAGGTAAGAGAAATAATTAAAGTAACTTGATAAAAACATAAAGCTATTCCCTTCTTCCTCTTCCCTCCTGCCTTTTTTCTGTCTTAAAAGAATTGTCTTGCATTTGCATCTTAACATTCTTTTTCTTCGTTTAGAAATACTTCTACCTTTTAGAATAAAAACTTGAATCTGGCCAGGCCTAGTGGCTAAGGCCTATAATCCCAGCACTTTGGGAAGAGGAGGCCGGAGGAGTTGGAGACTAGCCTGTCTCTACAAAAAATTTAAAAGAATGGGTGGTGCCTGTGGCTCAAAGGATCAGGGCACTGGCTTCATATGCCGGAGATGGCAGGTTCAAACTCAGCCCCAGCCAAACCAAAGCAACAAACAAAAAACCCAAAGAATAAATTTAAAAGAATTTAAAATATTTTTAAAAATTAAAAAGAAGACCACGCATAGTGGCAGCCTAGCACTCAGGACGCCAAGGTGGGTGGATTGCCTGAGCTCACTGGTTCGATACCAGCCTGAGCAAGAGCGAGACCCTGTCTCTAAAAATAGCTGGGTGTTGTGGTGGGCGCCTGTGGTCCCAGGTCCGTGGGAGGCTGAGACAAGAGAATTGCTTGAACTGAAGAGTCTGAGGTTGCTGTGAGGGGTGACATAGTGATACTCCATCTCAAAAAAAAAAAAAAAAAGAAAAGCAAAAACTTCAGTCCTCTCTGAAAGATTATAGTGATTCTGAACTCCTCATCTATTTTTCAAGGACTTCTAATTCCAGATCTCATTCCACTTTTTCTACTATGTCACTGAAGTACTGAATTTTCTGGGCAGCATATGCAGAGGAAATAGTTCTTTCAAGTGTTTCTGATAGTTATAGAAAATCAGTAGGATTATACCAGTACTTGACGTTCAGGTATGTAATATGGCAAGTCCGAAGTTGAAGACATAGCTTCTTGTCACAGTGGATGACATTAATATGCTTCACTGGGTAGTGACATGGCCTGGGAAGGGACAGCTTGGATTAAGTGTACGTGCAGGTGATACATGGAGTCCCTGCTCTGTGTCTTGCGCTGTTCTTTGTGGATAGTACACGGCAGGTCCTCTGGAGCAGGGGGTATCATGAGCCCCCTGTAACAGATGAGGCGGCTGATCTGGGTCATATAGTGGATAAGCAGTAGACCTGGGATTTGAACTTGACCAATGGAACACCTGATATTAACTGTTGTACAGCTGTGTAATGGAATTAACAATATTCAGAAGAGTTGTGAGACCTCAGCAGGCCATTCAGTTTTCATTTTAATTGGAGGAAATTGAACTAGAAGATTAGAAAATTCTAAGTATCTGTGAACCAAAGTTGTCTTTTAAAAGTAGTGTTTGTATTTGTATCTAGAGATCACACACTTTTATTATTTTTTTGAGACATAGTCTCACTCTGTCACCAGGGTAGAGTGCAGTGGTGTCATCATAGCTCACTGTGACCTCCAGCTCCTGGGCTAAAGCAGTCCTCCCGCCTTAGCCTTCTGAGTAGTTGGGACAATAAGCACTTGCCACCGTGCCTTGCTGATTTTTCTAATTTTAGTAGAGATGGTGTCTCACTCTTGTTCAGGCTGGTATCAGACTCCTGAGCTCAAGTAATCCCCCTGCCTCGGCCTCTGAGAGAGTTAGAATTACAGGTGTGATGGCTCGGCGCCTGTGGCTCAGTGGGCTGAGGCGCCAGCCACGTACACCTGAGCTGGCGGGTTCGAATCCAGCCCGGGCCCGCCAAACAACCAAAAAAGGCTGGGTGTTGTGGCGGATGCCTGTAGTCCCAGCTACTTGGAAGGTGGAGGCAGGAGACTCGCTTGAACCCAGAAATTGGAGGTTGCTGTGAGCTTGATGCCACGGCACTCTATCCAGGGTGACAGCTTGAGGCTCTGTCTCAAAAACAAAAAAAAAAAAACAAGAATTATAGGTGTGAGCTCCTGGGCCTGGCCAGTAGGTCCTCACTGAACATCATTGATAGAGTCTTGGAAACTGTGACTTCAAGCAAAATGAGGTGTAATGAAACCAATTCTCCCATCATCTAATTGATACAAACTAGAATTAAGTCGCTATAGTTTATTTCTGGTCACTATAACATCACCAAACCTCTAAATGAAAACCACAGTGCTTCCAGTATTAAACATTAATAAATGTGAGCTGTACACAGATTTAAGAAAGATTTATAAAAGGAAGTCCGGAGTTTAGGTTGGCTGGTGTGTACCTCAGTAGCTCAGGGTACAAGGCAGCCCCCAACCGTGGACAGGACATGATTCCCTCACAGGGCACACTCACGCCTACTGGGACTCTACAAATGAAATACATCCAGTCATCCAGCGTTGGGATTTGGGAGGAGAGTGGAGTATCTAGAGAAAACCTGTACAGATACCACATGGACAGTGGCTCCAGCCGGAAATCAATTGTTTTTTCCTCATCAACATTGTGATGGAATGACTTTAATAGGACCTGCTGTGTAATTGTTGACAACACAGTCATTGGAGTCAAAATTTGAGTCTGGTTTTGAGTCCCATCTGTGCATCTTATTAAGCTGTTTGATCTTGGAGAAGTCACCCAACAGACAATAGCAGCACCTTCTTCATGGATTGCATGATGATGAAATGATACATGGTGCATGTGAAATGCCTAGCCTGGAAATCGAGAGATCGTAATTGCTCAGTAAATTTTAGCTATTAATATTATTGATATTTCATACAGATGTTCTTGCAAATTTTATGTAGAAAATATAGACTGGAATCTTTTCCATTTTCACTATGAAATTTGATCAGTTCACGTCAAAGGAATTAAACAATTTTTAATATCATATGGTTCTTAGGAAATGGGCAATTCATACAACAATGTCTTTATTAAATGTCACTTAACTGGCAATCTTGTTAGTGTCAGAACTGAGCTTACAACCAGGAGAAGAAGAAGAAAACAACATTTGGGCAGCCAAGGTAAAGGTCAAAAATTATGTAAGAAGTGATCAGCTCTTTACCCAGTGCTTGTTTTTCTTTCTTCTGTATGTGGTAGCTTCCATATGGAAGCTGAGCAAATGTTTGAATACATGTATTTTTATGCTAGTGGGGTTTTTTTTTGGGGGGGGGGGAGGACACAATTGCAAGCTGTCCCCCTGCATAGAGTGCTGTGGTGTCAGCAACCTCCAACTCTTGGGCTCAAGTGATCCTCTTGCCTCAGTTTTTTTCTATTTTTAGTAGTGATGGGGTCTCACTTTTTGCTCAGGCTGGTCTCAAACCCATGAGCTCAAGTAATCCACCCATCTCGGCCTCCCAGAGTGCTAGGATTATAGGCATGAGCCACCCTGCTCATCTAGTGTGGTTTTTCATGTGTTTTCTTTTTTGAGACAGAGCCTCAAGCTGTCACCCTGGATAGGGTGCCGTGGCATCACAGCTCACAGCAACCTCCAACCCCTGGACTCAAGCGAGTCTCCTGCCTCCGCCTCCCAAGTAGCTGGGACCACAGGCACCCGCCACAACACCCGGCCATTTTTTGGTTGCAGCCGTCATTGTTGTTTGGCGTGTCCAGGCTGGATTCGAACCTGCCAGCTCAGGTGTACGTGGTTAGCGCCTTAGCCTGCTGAGCCACAGGCGCTGAGCCTGTTTTTGTTTTTTTGAGACAGAGTCTCATTCTGTTATTCCAGGATAAAGTGCTGTGGTGTCAACCTTAGCTGATAGTAACCTCAAACTCCTGGGTTCAAGTGATCCTCCTTCCTCAGCCTCCCAAGTAGCTGGGACTATAGGTGCCTACCACAACACTCAGCTAATTTTTCAATTCTGAGTAAAGGTGTGGTCTCACACTTGTGCAAGCTGGTCTCAACCTCCCGAGTTCAAGCGATCCTCCTGCCTTAGCCTCCCAGAGTAATAGGATTATAAGTATGAGCCACTGTGCCCAGCCTATGATAGTTTTTTAAGGGTGCTAGTCTAATTTTCCAGCTAGAAGTGGATGGCAGGGCAGCCAGACAACCTGATAGCAATGACCAAGTAGAAAACAAAACTTCACAATTGAATATAAGCACTTACAAATGCATGCGTATTAATTTGGAACCAATCTTATTAATACAGTAGGTTGACTACCCAAGGGACTGTAACAAACTGGTCAACATATGGAGGTGGTCAATGTAGGGAGGCAGTCGACTATGGAGGTTCTGCTAGACAGTCCAAGTCCTATAATAGCCCCTATCCGGTACATTTAAGTATAGTAGAGTAAGCTATGACCAATCCCCCTCCCAAATTCGAGATTTGTGTATCTAGCTCCTTACTCACAACTCCACTTGGATCTCGGTTAGACGTCTCCCTCACACTTAGCATGTCAAAAACTGAACCCCGGGTATCCTCACCCTGAATTGGCCTCACTCATCACCTTCCCATGTCTACTTGTGTCTACATCTTTCTGGCAAGATGTTCTGACACTGTTAGTGAGATCATAATGCGCACATGGTGGAAAGGTCAGTTTGAGTTAAATTGAGCCTGGCTGTGATTGAACAAGAGTTTATAAATGTGTATTTATATGTGGATTTTTTCTTTTATTTGTAGGATGAAGAAAATGGAAACAGAGGAGGTAAGCTATAAGAATTTTGTTTCTAAATATTTGATACCCATGTCTTCCGTTCTTTGAAGTAATATTAAGAGATATGATACAGTTCAAATATATAGCAGTTTATAGGTGCTATAGAAATTAAGTATATTTTCCTTAAGACTTCAAAGTTTTATGAATTCTGTTGTCTCATTAACACAATTTGAACATGTAATGGTTTTATTATTAATTACATATGAGCATTTATGTGGGGCGATATATTAATAATCCCAAGGAAAGTAACTCTGAGATTTTTATTTCAATTAGTAACCCTTCTAAATTTAGTGATTCTTTTAGGTAGGGAATGCTGTATGTTTTATTAACTAGATTTATTGACCCAAATATTGAAAAGAAGAGGATTTGGGTTATTCTTTTTCTAATTAATCATACTTTTGGTTTAAACATTAATTAATGAGCTTAAAAGGAAAATCAGGCTGGGGAGAGGATTATTTCTTACTAATTCTGATTTATTTTTATTTTAATTTCTAATTTTAAATCAACTTGTGTTAAAATTCACACACAGCAAAATGCTTTCATTTTCAATATAATTTTAGACAACAAAATTGCAAAAATAGTATAAAGGGTTTTCATATATCCTTCATCCAACTACCCCTAGTTTTAAAAACTTACAATTCTGTGGTATAATTAACAAAACTGAGAAGTTAGCATTGGGCGATACTGTCATCTGAAGGACAGGCTTTTTTGGATTCCGCCAGTTTTCCCGCTCATGTCCTTTTCCTGTTCCACGTTGCATCCACCTGTCATGTCCTCTGGGTGTCCAGTCTGTGGCATTTCTCAGTCTTCCCTTGTATTTTATGACCTCAATGTTTTCAACAAGTTACGAGTCAGTTATTGTCTAGACTGCCCTTCACTTTGGTTTGGTTGATGTTTTTCCATCACTAGTTAAATGTTACACATTTTTTTAGTGAGAATACCATGTTTGCCCTTGTGAGTTTACAGTGTACTGAGTTTATTTTTTTAAAAACTAATGTTTATTTTCCATCAACCTTGTTTCCATCTTCAGTTTGGTGAGGTTTTTATGGCTTGTTTTTGGAGTCAGTCTCACTTTGTTGCCCTCAGTAGAGTGCTGTGGCATCAAAGCTCACAGCAACCTCAAACTCCTTGGCTCAAGCAATTCTCTTGCCTCAGCCTCGTGAGTAGCTGGGACTATAGACACCTGTCACAACACCTGGCTATTTTTTTTTGGGGGGGGGGAGACATATCATTTTGTCACCCTCTATAGAGTGCCATGGCATCATACCTCACAGCAACATCCAACTCTTGGGGTCAAGTGATTCTCCCGCTTTAGTCTCCTAAGTAGCTGGGACTATACGTGCCTGCCACAACAAATGGTGTCTCGTTCTTCTTCAGGCTGGTCTCCAACCTGTGAGCTCAGGGCTGTCTACCTGCGTTTGCCTCCCAGAGTGCTAGGATTACAGGTGTGAGCCACCACACCTGGCCCTGTTCATCTTTCCATAAGGTTTTTTTGTGCTCCTTGTTTCTCTTGGTGCTAGATAAAATTAATCTGCTTTCTATCTTTTTCTTTTAAATCTTCTGTCTTTTCTTTAAATCTTTTTGAGACAAGGTCTCACTCTCTTTTTTAGAGTGCAGTGGCATCCTAGTTCACATCAACCTTAAACTCTTGGGCTCAAGAGATCCTCTTACCTTAGCCTTCCAAGTAACTGGCCACTATGCCCAGCTGATTTTTCTTCTTTGGTAAAATTGGGGTTTTGCTTTTGCTCAGGCTGGTCTCAAACTCCTGAGCTCAGGTAATTCACCTGCCTCAGCCTCCCAGAGTGCTGGGATTACAGGCATGAGCCACTGTGCTCAGCCTGCTTTCTGTCACTATCGTAGTGTTTTGACCCTTGTAGAATTTCTTATAAATGGAATAATACAGTAGGTTCTCTTTTGTGTATTTTGCCTGGCATATTTTTGAGGTTTACTGTATTCTGTGTATGGCTACTGATACACCATCCCCCTTTTTTGGCTGAAGTTTTCCTTTGTATGAACATACCACAAACGGTTTATACACTATCCTTTGGCAGACCTTTGTAATAACCCATTTGACGTCTTGGAGAGGTTAAGCTAAGGGTTAAAATGGGAGGAAAATGGTTTCTTTCAGCTCTAGGGAAAGTGATCTGAGGGAGCAGGGCCAGGTAGGCGTCTTCGTAGTTGCCACTCGTGCCAGATGAGCCACTCCTGCGTCACCATCTGTCATGCACCAGCGTTCAGGATGAATTCCAAGAGCTACTTGGCAGGGGCTAGAAATTAGCTTTTAGTGGTGTAAGTAAAAATTTACAAAACCAGCATCAGCAAGAGGAAAGAGGACGCATGTCCTCTGTCCCCCCAGTGTCTACAGACTGAGGTGCTGTTGCTGGGGCAACCTGCTGGACACACAGCACCTAGAATCTTACACCTGTTATGGGAAGTGTTATGTTAAGTAGACTTCTAATAAATGTAGAAGGACACAGTCATACTTGTGAACACCTAAGGATAAAAAATTCATGTAAAGTTTAGGGAAGACATCAATTAAGAGGCCCTGAGCATCTTCTAGGAGCCATCGTCACCTGTTACTCAATTCTGAATACCTGCTAAGAGTGGACCTGGAAGGAAAGGAGGGCTCTTCCCACCTTGATCGCACCTTTGCTTTCCACGTGTAGACTTGTTCATGTCATCCAGTTGATGTTTGGGGTCATAGCTGTTTATTCCACAAAGGCCTGTTTAGCTTAAATACACATGTAATAGTCACATTATAATTTCAACTAAAATGGTCAACTGTTAGACCACATTTTATGTAAAAAACATTCCTTCTGACTTCTAAGTGTTTTTATAGATCAGCTTTAGCATGCCCCCAATTCATAGATAACCTATATAAGTTTTTTAATTCAGCGGACTGTTAGAATTTTTATTTTATACTCTCATTTCCTTTTAAAACTTATTTTCTTCTTTTTTTTAATTAGTAACATTTTGTAAAATTTCAGGTTACTATGAAGGTACAAACAACCGAATCTCAATATTTGAATTTGTTAGGTAGCGTCCCTCTTTTGAACTTATTTTCAAACGTATTTAGGTTATGAAATCCTTTTTTGTAGAATTTTATTTTAAGGTGATAGAATCTCAGCCTTCAGTGTAATGACCAGAGTCAAAGCTTAGAATCACTGGAGAGAGAATAATCGCCAGATTTTTATTCCAGCTCTTAAGAGATTCTGTTATAATGCCAAAATTCTGTGAAACAGTTGAAAGGTTTTCTTTTGGGCAATTTATTGAACTCTTTTATGTGTGCACTCTCTTAGGTTTTCAGATTTTTTTTTTTTATTGTTGGTTAAGTTTCTATACTATGATACACATATATTTATGAGGTCATTTAAATAGAAGAATATTTTTTGTTGATAACAGTTGCTTGTGGGTAATTGATGTCCTATTTCTTAAATCTTTGGAGAAAATATTCATAAATAATCAAAGTAATAATTGAGTATTAATTTTGTTAATTTTTTTTCCTGTTTCTTCCATAAGTTAAAATTCTATCTCAGTTTAATGGTAGGGACATATTTACTGTTCTAAAATGAGCATATTATTTTGTTAAGGTACTTAAATAATTTTTGGCATTAAAATTTATGTTCAAGCTGGCTTGGCGCCTGTGGCTCAATGGGCTAAGGCACCAGCCACGTACACCTGAACTGGCGGGTTCAAATCCAGCCCGGGCCCACCAAACAACAATGACGGCTGCAACCAAAAATGGCCAGGCGTTGTGGTGGGTGCCTATAGTCCCAGCTACTTGGGAGGCGGAGGCAAGAGACTCGCTTGAGCCAGGAATTGGAGGTTGCTGTGAGCTGTGATGCCACAGCGCTCTATCCAGGGTGACAGCTTGAGGCTCTGTCTCAAAAAAAAAAAAGAAAATCATGAA
>CAUYRH010002477.1:0-12066 GCA_963574655.1 Perodicticus potto
AATCAATTTTTATAAGTGGTGAAAGGTGGGAATCCAGTTTAAGTCTTTTACATGTGGTTATCCAGTTCTTCCAGCATCATTATTGAATAGAGATTCCTTTCCCTAGTGTATATTTTTGTTTGGTTTAACAAAGATCAGGTGTCTGTAAGAGAATATAGTCATTTCATGGTTTCTATTCGGTTCAAAATGTCTATGTCTGTATTTTTGTGCCAATACCATGATGTTTTGATCACTATGACCTTGTAGTATAGCCTTAAGTCTGGTAGGGCGATGCTCCTGGCTTTGTTTTTATTACTAAGAATTGCCTTTGCTATATGGGTTTTTTTCTGTTCTATACAAAAGAAAGAATTATTTTTTTCCAAATATTGAAAATGTGACGTTGGTATTTTAATGGGGATGGCATTGAATCTATAGATTGCTTTGGGAAGTATAGGCATTTTAACAATGTTGATTCTTCCCAGCCATGAGCATGGTATGTTCTTCCATTTGTTAATATCTTCTGCCATGTCTTTTCTTAGGGTTTTGTAATTTTCTTTATAGGGGTCCTTCACCTCCTTTTTTAGGTATATTCCTAGGTATTTCATTTTTTTTAAAGCTACTGTGAAGGGAATTGTGTCCTGGATAAGCTTCTCGTCTTGGCTGTTATTGGCATATACAAAGGCTACTGATTTGTGGACATTGATTTCACATCCTGAGACTTTACTGTATTTTTTGATCAAATCCAGGAATCTTATGGTTGAGTCTTTGGGGTTCTCTAAGTATAAGATCATATCATCAGCAAGGAACAGGAGTTTGATCTCCTCTGCCCCCAGTTATATGCCCTTTATTTCCGTCTCTCTTTCTCTTTTTTTGAGACAGAGTCTCACTATGTCACGCTTGGTAGAGTGCAATGGCGTCATAGCTCACAGCAACCTCCAAATCTTGGGCTTAAGTGATTCTCTTGCCTCAGCCTCCCAAGTAGCTGGGACTACAGGCGCCCTCTACAACACCCAGCTATTTTTTGGTTGTAGTTATTGTTGTTTGGCAGGCCAGCTCCTGTGTATGTGGAAGGCACCCTAGGCGCTGAGCTATAGGCGCTCAGCCTGCAGTTGTCATTGTTGTTTAGAGGACCCAGGCCGGGTTTGAACCCATTAGTCCTGGTGTATGTGGCTGGTGCCCTAACCACTGTGCATGGGCATCGAGCCTATTTCCCTCTCTTGCCTGATTGTATTGGCTGGAACTTCCAGCGCTATGTTTTTGTTTGTTTGTTTGTTTGGTTGGTTGGTTTGAGACAGAATCTCAGTATGTCGCTCTCGGTAGAGTGCTATGGTGTCATAGCTCACAGCAACCTCGAACTCTTGGGCTCAAGCATTCTCTTGCCTCGGCCTCCCAAGAAGCTGGGAGCACAGGCGCCCCCTGCCACAACTCCGGGCTATCAGCACCATGTCGAATAGAAGTGATGATAGAGGACAACCTTGTCTGTTTCCGGTTCTAAGTGGAAAAGCTTTCACTTTTGCTCCATTCAGTATCGTATCAGCTGTGGGTTTGTGGTGGATGGCTTTGATCAATTTAAGAAATGTGCCACCAGGCAACCCTCTCGTGGGTCCCCTTCCATGACTATGTGGAAGTTCTCGCTCTCTGAAATAAATCGGCTCTGCAGCACACTCTTTCAGTCTGACCTCTTTATTTGAGCTCTAACACTTACCTCAA
Organism: Perodicticus potto; assembly: GCA_963574655.1. Taxonomy (NCBI): domain Eukaryota; kingdom Metazoa; phylum Chordata; class Mammalia; order Primates; family Lorisidae; genus Perodicticus; species Perodicticus potto. The sequence continues at coordinate 1,690 of CAUYRH010002477.1, forward strand.
CTGCGGAGGTCTCTTCCTTATTCTTGAGGATAGACTGCCGAAAAACCTGCTGGCGACTCCCACAACAGTGGGGAAAATTTTGGTGAGCCAGTCAGGAGAGCGGCCACACACATCTGCTGTAAGTCATAACGGACTCCTGTCGCTTGCTTTCCTATCCATTCTTTCATAGGGAGGAAAACCCGGGTACCTGGTGGCCAATCGAGAGTGACTAGTGTGGCCAATGGTCTGCAAGGCACAGATGACAGGCTTTCTGGGAAAGGGCTTTCTAATTACCCCGGACTGGCCGTGGCAGGGGATGTTGTTTTGCCCAGAAGCAGCTTCACGTCCTTCTCCGGACTGACCCGCCCGGCCAAAGGCTTAAAGGAAAATGCCCTCTGTTCTTTCTGGCCCTCCGAGGCCCTAACGTTAGGACTAGCACCTTCAGCAAAGAGCTTCTTGGGCTCTAATACCGCACGAGGAAGATAGGGGCCTTTTAAAGCACAATCTGAGGCTTTTGGAGTGGAAAGGAAAGGACTCGCCACTGGTGCCTTCACGCAATAACTTACAGCACACCTACGAGGGACCCGCCCGCTTTATTCTAGAACCTTCCCTAGGAACAGGTCAGGGGATGGATGTTAGAAGCCCTGGGACAGGGCGGCGCCTGTGGCTCAGCGAGTAGGGCGCCAGCCCCAATACTCTGGGTGCCGGGTTCGAACCCGGCTCTGCCAAACTGCAACAAAAAATAGTCGGGCATCGTGGCTGGCGCCTGTAGTCCCAGCTACTCGGGAGGCTGAGGCAAGAGAATCGCCTAAGCCCAAGAGCTGGACGTCGCTGTGAGCTGTAACTTCACGGCACTCTACCCAGGGTAACAACTCTGACTCTGACAAAAGAAAAAAAGAAGCAGCAGCAGCAGCCCTGGGACACATAGCATTCTGTCAGACTTCCCCAGGTGGGTGGGTGGGTGGGGGCGCCTTTGATATCTGGACCTATCATTTGTCCTGTTTACTAATCAATAGGCATAAAGACTGAGTCAAGAAAGGCAAATAATAAGCTCTAGTGATCCGATATACGACACTGTACCTATAGTCAACAACAGTGTATTACACACTTACCACAATGAAATACAATTTAAAAAAATTTTTTTTAAAACCCTTGCTTTTATATAGGTCCATCCCACCCCAAAGCTGTCAGCTCTTTGAGCACAGGAATTACTTCATACTGGTTAACACAGTCACCTATGGCAGGAAGGAGATTTGGTAGATTGTTACACCTACTGAGCTTACTCATATACAGGAAAATGGGGGCAGAGGGCCTGGATTTTAGCCGCCCTGTCCCAGCCATGGCCCCCTTCCTGGCCTCCTCCCTCCCCCATACTGCTGTACTTGGAAAGCCTTCTTAGGACACTCGTTCTTCTGGGACAGGCATGTGGTCAGACCTATTGGGGTCATTCAGAAACTAGGAGTCACCCCTCTCTCCACAAAGCAGTTGTGGGCGCACCAGGAAGGAAGCCACGAAACCCGGCAGTTCCAAGTTTCCCCAGGAGCAGGCTAGATGAGGAAGGGAGTTCAACCCCCACACCAGTAAGCATGACTAATTCGGATAGGTGGCTGCCTACCAGCTGTCACGCACTGTAGGATAATCAGGGATGCGGGCATCCCTGAGGTTGAGTTTCAGATGGGCTCCAATCCTAAGATGAAGTCTCCCTTGAGACGTATCTTGAATGAGTAGGAACAGCCTGACCCCACAAACCCTCAGAAGAAGCAATTGATCTTCTTCTGCAACATAGCCTGGCCACAATATCCCCTCCAGGATGGAGGAGTTTGGCTGCTGGAGGGAAGTATAAATTACAATACTACTTTTTTCCTATGTAATTCAAAAGACAAATGTCTAATATATAAATTATAGTATATGTTGGTGAGCACAATGTATAAAGATGTAATCTGTGACGATAACAGCTTTGGGGTGGGATGGACCTATGTAAGAGCAAGGGTTTTAAAACATTTTTTAAAATTGTATTTCATTGTGATAAGTGTGTAATACACTGTTGTTGACTATAGCAGATCTGTTGTATAGCAGATCACTAGAGCTTATTATTTACCTTTCTTGACTCAGTTTTTATGTCTATTGATTAGTAACTTCCCAACTCCTCTTCCCCCCATCCCCCAGCAACCATCATTTCACTCTCTGAGCCTATGAATTTGACTATTGTGTATATGTCATCTAAATAGAGTCATGCACTATTTTGTCTTTCTGTTTCTGGCTTATCTCACTTAGCATAATATCCTCAGGTTCAATGAGGTTGTCACATATGGCAGAATTTCCTTTTTAAAGGCTGAATAGTATTCTATTATATGCATATTCCACGTTTTTTGAATCTGTTCATCTGTTGATGAACATTTAGGTTGTTTCCAAACCTTGGCTATTGTGAATAGTGCTGTAATGAACAGAGATGTACTAATGTCTCTTTGAGGTCCTGATTTCAATTCTTTTAGATAAATATCCAGAAGTGAAATTGCTGAATCATATGGTAATTCTATTTTTGTTTTTTTGAGGAACCTTGATAGTGTTTTCCATAGCGTCTGCATCACTTGGTGTTCCCACTAACGCTATGCAAGAGTTCTAATTTTTTCTATCCTTACCAATGCCTGTTTTTTTTTTTGATAATAGCCATCCTGGTAGGCACGAAATATCGCATTGATTTGCATTTCTCTAATGATTAGTGACATTGAGCATTTTGTTATGCACCTGTTGGACATTTTTATGCTTTCTTGGGAGAAATGTCCATTCAAATCTTTAGCCCCTTTTAAAATTATGTTATTAATTTTTTTTAAACTATTGAGTTGTAGGGTTTCTTGTATACTCTGAAGATTATCCTTTTAGTAGATATATAGTTTTAAAATATTTTCTCCCTTCTGTCAGCTGCCTTTTACACTCTGCTGATTGATTCTTTTGACGTGTAGAAGCTCTTTGGTTTGATGCAGTCTTGATTGTTTACTTTTATATTTTTGGCTATGCATCATATTTATGAAATTATTTTTTATTCAGATAGAGTCTCACTTTGTCACCCTCAGTGGAGTGCTGTGGGTTCATACCTTACAGCAACCTCAAATTCTTAGGCTCAAGTGATTCTCTTGCCTCAGCCTCCCAAGTAGCTGGGACTACAGGCACCTGCCACAATGCCTGGCTATTTTTCTGTTATAATTGTCTTTGTTGTTTAGCAGACCCGGGCCAGGTTCAAACCCTCCAGCCTCTGTGTATGTGGCTGGAGCTCTGACTACTAAGCTACAGGCGCTAAGCCCATATTTATGAAATTATTGCCAAGACCAACGTCATGAAGCTTTTCCTGTTTGTTGCCTTTTGAGAAAAACTACTCTGAAAACTAAGGATAAAGGGAACGTCTTCAATATTATAAAAGGCAGCAGTGAAAAACACAGAGCTAGCATCATACTCAATGGTGAGAGATTAAAAGCTAGTGCCCTGAGATCAGGAAGAAAACGATGATGTCTGTTTTCTACACTGGTATTCAACATTGTACTAGAAATTCAAGCCAGAACAATCAAGCCAACAAAAAACGATCATACAAATTGGAAAAGAAGAAATCAGGGGAGGAGAGAGGAGAATTGGTGTGTTCTCACCTAGTGGGCACAGTGTAAGGGTATATGGCAAACTCCCTTGGTGTGGGACACAACTACAACGTGACTTTACCTAACAAATGCAAACATTGTAACCTAATCATTTGTATTCTCATATTAACCTGAAATTAAAAAAAGAAGACTGATTCATAGATGAAATTACCTTATATATGGTAACTGTAAAGAATAAAAAACAAACTATTAGAGCTAATACAGAAATTCAGTAAAATTTCAGGGTACAAGTCAACATAAAATATAAATTGTATTTATGCACACTAGCAATGAATAATCTGAAAGTGAAATTAAGAAAAAAATTCAATTTATAGTAGCATCAAAAATAATAAAATAGGAATAAATTTAACCAAAGAGGTGCAAAGTATACTAAAAACTCGAACATGGTGCTGGTATCATAAGGACACTTGCACTAGACTGTTTATTGCAGCTCAATTTACAATCACCAAAATGTGGAAATAGTCTAAAATCCCACCAACCCAGAAATGGAGGTAACAAGCTGTAGTATATGTACACCATGGAGTACTATTCAGCCATTAAAAAAGATGGAGGCTTTACATTTTTTGTATTAACCTGGCTGAAAGTGGAACACATTATTCTTAATAAAGCATCACAAGAATGGAGAAGCAAGTATCCTATGTACTCAATTCTGATATCAGGACAATGAATGACCTAGTACATGGTGGGGGGTGGGGAAAAGGAAAAGCAGAGAGAGGCAAGAAGGGGGAATAGGAGGGGTCAAGGTGTGTGACACAACTTTTTGGGGTGGGACACCATTATACAAGGGACTTTACCTAACAAATGCAATCAGTGTGACCTGGGTCTTTGTACCCTCAATGAATCCCCAACAATTAAAAAAAAAAAAAAGAAAAAGAAAATAGTGCTGAAAGAAATTAAAGACTAAATGGAAAGATACCTTCTGTTTATGGCTTAGAAAACTTAATTTTGGTAAGAAGGCAACACTACCCAAAGTGTTCTATAGATTCAATGCAATTCCTAACAGCAACACTACCCAAAGTGTTATATAGATTCAATGCAATCCCCATTCAATGCAATTCCTATCAAAATTTCAATGGTTGTTTTTGAAAAAATAGAAAAATCACCCCTTAAATTCATATGGAGTTGCAAGGGATCACAAATAGCGAAAACAATCTCGAAGAAAGAATAAATTAGAAGGCCAGGCACAGGGGCTCATGCCTGTAGTCCTAGCACTCTGCAAAGACAAGGCAGGTGGATTGCTTGAGCTCAGGAGCTCACCATCCTGAGCCAGAGTGAGACCCCATCTCTAAAAATATCCAGGTTTTGGCGGGCCCGGGCTTGATTCCAACCCACCAGCTCCGGTGTATGTGGCTGGCGCCCTAGCCACTTGAGCTACACGCGCAGAGCCTAAAGAACAAAATTTTAAAAATCGATAAATTGGACTTCATCAAAATTTAAAACTTTATGCTTCAGTAAAAAGACAACCCACAGAATGGGAGAGTATACTTGGAAACCTACCAAGGATCTGCTCTCCAGAATATACACAAGCTCTTACAACTCAACAACAATAAGAAAAACAACACAATTAAAGTGGACAAAGAGATAGATATCTTCCAATGAATATATACAAATAGCCAATAAACATATGAACAGATGCTTAACATCATTAGTCATCAGGAGAATGTGAATCAAAACCACAGTCAGATTCCACTTCTCTAGCATGGCTGTAATTTAAAAGAAGGAAAATAAAATTTGGCAAGGATTTTGAGAAACGAGAACCCTCCTACGTTGTTGGAAGGACTGTAAAAAGGTGCAGCTGTTGAAAAGTTAGTTCCTCAGTAAACACAGAATTATCGCACAGCAATTCCACTTCTGGGTCTATATTAGAGAGAATTGGAAATATACATCTACACAAAAACTTGTACACAAATAGTAGCATTATTCATAGCATCCCCAAAGTGGAAGCAACCCAATTGTCAATATTCAGTTATAAAAATGAATGACATAGAGATACGTGATACAGTGTGGATGAACCTTAAAAACATCATGCTAAGTGAAAGTAGCCAGACACAGAAAGGTCACATATTGTATAATTCGATTTACATGAAATGGGTAGAATAGGTGAATTGTAGACTGTTGATTTATGTGAAATGTAGATTAATGGTTGTCAAAGGCTGGGGGTAGGAAGGAATGAGAGTGACTGCTTTATATAATAGTTATGAATACTTTATGTAGTGTATGGGGCTGGTGCCCTACTCCTTTGAGCCATAGGCACCGCCCAGGAACTTTTTATATATAGTGGATATCAGTCCTTTTGTTTTTCAGGCTGCAAATATTCTCTCCTGTTCTTTCGCCTGTGCACTAAATTTATTTGTGTTATCTTTTTCTGTGCAGAAGTTGAAATTTTCTACATACTATAATCTGTTAATTTTTTCCCTTATCACTTTTAAATCTGAACCTTAAGAAGATATTTTCTACCCTCAGATTATAAAAATGTTTTCAGCTTTTTCCTCTAATGCTATTGAGCTTTTATTTTTTAATGGAGTTTTAAAAAAGCATCTGGAATATTTGGTGTGTTTGGCATGGAGTGAGAACTTAATTTTTTTCCCAAATTGCACTACATAATTCATCAAATAATTCATGCTTTCTCCACTGATTTGAAATACTGCCACTATCATATTTTGATTCTAACATTGAAAATGTAGTAGTCCTTTGTATACACTTAGGTCTTTCAGAGAGTCCTATGATTGATGATCAGTATAGCCTATTCAATTTTAATTGTATATGAACTAAAGTAATGGTACTTATATCCAGACAGTTATTTTAACTATTTTTTTTCCAACAGGGCACTTTTGTGCCTCTTAAATTATTTGATCGGCCAGGCACAGTGGCTCACACCTGTAATCCTTGCACTCTGGGAGGCTGAGGTAGGTGAATTGCTTTAGCTCAGAAGTTTGAGACCAGCCTGAGCAAGAGTGAGACACTGTCTCTACTAAAAATAGAAAAACTAGCCAGGCATGGTAGCACATACCTATAGTTCCAGCTACACAGGAGGCTGAGGCAAGAGGATTGCTCAAGCTCAAGAGTGTGAGGTTGCTGTGAGTTACAATGATAATGACACCAGAGCACTCTACCCAGGGGGCAGAGTAAGACTCTGTCTCAAAAAAATTATTTGATTGTCTCAACAATTTTGCATGCTGGGTGTATTTCTTTGCTTAGGCTGTCATAGCAAAATACCATAGACTGGCGAGCTTAAACAAGGAAAATTTATTTTCTCACAATTACAGAGACTGGAAGTACAAAATCATGGTGCCACCAAGGTAAGTGTCTGGTTAGGGCGCTCTCCTTAGGTTGATGACAGCTGCCTTTCCTGTGTGTGCTCACATGATGGATTTGTGTGGAAAAGGAAGGAAGTGGAAGGAAGAGGGGGAGAGAAAAGGGGAGGGAGAGTACACTCTCTGATGTCTCTTCCTATGAGGGCCTAATTCCTTCATATCGGATCAATTCATACCTCACTTGATGGTAATTATTTCTTTAGTGAGCCTATGTCCAAATACAGCCACACTGGCAGGTTATGGCTCCAACATATGAATTTTGGGAGAACATAAATATTCACTTCATAATATTCAACCCATGGCTCCTGAGACTCATGCCCTTCTTGCATTCAAAATACAGTCATTCCATCCTCAAAGCCCCAAAGTCTTAACTCATTCCAGCATCACCTCTAAATTTCATCTGCTTACAAGACAAAATTTTGAACAAAAAAAGACAGCAAAAGAAAACAAAGTCTAAAGTTCAAAGTCATTTAAATATCATCTGAGGTCAGGTGTGGAGGATCATACCTGTAATCTTAACACTTTGGGAAGCTGAGGTGGGAGGATCGCTTGAGGCCAGGAGTTGAAGACCAGCCTGGGCAGTCCAGCGAAAATCTGTCTCTAAATAAATAACATCTAAATTACATATGGGTGAGACTCAAGGTGTGATTCCTCCTAAGGCAAAATTTCCTTCCAGCTGTGAACCTGTGAAACTAGACAAGGTCTATGCTTCCAAAATACAGTGGACAGTGATAGGACAGACATTCCCATTTCAAAAGGGAGAAATTAGAAGGAAGCAAAGTGTGAAGGGTCCCAAGCAAGTCCCAAACTTAGTAAAGTAGCGGATATAGCTCAGTGGTAGAGCATTTGAATGAATAACCTAGCAAATCAAATTCCATTAGACCTTAATGTGGGAAGGGAATCCTCTGTGGCTGGTACTCTAACCACTGAGCTACAGGCACTGAGCCGAGTCCAAAGTATTTTAATTGCATGAGGAAAAATAGTGATGCTTACAGAATATACAAGGACAGTGCTAGCTCAGAACTCCGTCAGCAAGTTTTTAGGGGACCTTGGGTTTCTTTCTTTCTTTCAGTATTTAATGAATGATCTTTAATGTGACCACTAGTTGAACTAAGTAACTTTTTTGCATATGGTGTCTTAATGTAGAGACAGAATAAAACCTAGACACTTATTAGATTAGTATGTCCTTAATTAAATACAGATTTCTCATTTGTTCACCCTTTTGTAGAGGTCTTGCGCCTTTGTGGCTAAAGTATACATATGTTCTGAACCATTGTTTTCTCTTACAGATCTGCCTCCTTCCCGTGTCAACCATTTCCCTATCTCATTACACGTATTTTTCCTCTTTACCTTCCTTTTTTATTATAAAATCCTCATTTAAGGCTTTCTTCTACCACATAAACATTTAAGATTTTTTTCATTTATAGATAAGTGAAATGAATGGAAGGGTAGAGCACTTTTTTTTTTTTTAATTCTTGAGGAATAAAGAGCATCGGTATGTAAGTTCTAGTCTGTGCAAATGGCCTACTAGCCTATTTCTATACTGCCCTTAAAATACAAATGCAAAGGCATAAAACAGGTCACATATGGCTTGAAAAGTCTAAAGAATTTACTCTCTGGCCTTTTACAGATAAAGTTTGTCTGGCTACTGTTGTAGTCATTAAAACTTAGTTATGAGTAACGTACGTAGAGGGTTGGGTACCATCTGTTTTTTTTCTTTTGTCTTAAGCCAATTTAAAAATACAATTCTAGGCTCGGTGCCTATAGCACAGTGGTTATGGCACCAGCTACATACACCGAAGTTGGCAGGTTTGAACCCGGCCCAGGCCAGATAACCAACAATGACAACTGCAACAAAAAATAGCCTGGCGTTGTGGCGGGAGCCTGTAGTCCCAGCTACTTGGGAGGCTGAGGCAAGAGAATCGCTTAAGCGCAAGAATTTGACGTTGCTGTGAGCTGTGATGCTATGGCACTCTACCCAGGGCAACCTATTGAGACTCTGTCTCAAAAAAAAAAAAAAAAAAAAAAAGTACAATTCTAGTCAGATTACTTCATTCAGTTTTGTTTCAATTCATTGATCTAAATCAGTGTACAACTATTGGGGTTCATAGTGTATTGGCATAACAAAGTGGCAGGTAGTTGGGTAAACTTGTTTGATATTTTAAAGTCTGTAGATAGGCCTTGCAGACTCCATGTTCAGCTCTCAGTTTCAGTGGGTCACTGAGCAGTTATTCTATTTGGTCCTCTTCAAATTTTGTTTAATTATATAATACCCCACTCACCTTCAGTACAGCCACATTTGTTATCTCTTGTGACACCTTCATTTTTGAAGTAAAGATGTAGAGAAACACTGCTTCTTTAATGGGAAAGTGTGTCAAGATCAAGGGAGGGAAATTGTTAACGTGTATAGAGTTCATGGAAATGGTGTTGGTAAAAGAAAATATTTTACATTTAAGGCTCTTTTTCTTGTATGTAATTTTGTTAGGAAAAACAGAAATGACATCTATTCTAATAGTACTTATTTAAGCTTTGGTTAGATTAATTTTAAACATTTCTAAAATGCTAATAGGCTCATTGGGGTTATTGAATTATAGTTTCATGGCTCAACGCCCATAGCACAGTGGTTATGGCACCAGCCACATACACCAAAGGTGGCGGGTTCAAACACGGCCTGGGCCAGCTAAACAACTGCAACAAAAAAATAGCCGGGCATTGTGGTGGATGCCTGTAGTCCCAGCTACTCGGGAGGCTGAGGCAAGAGAATCATCTAAGCCCAAGAGTTGAGGTTGCTGTGAGCTGTGATGCCAGAGCATTCTACTGAGGGCAACATAGTGAGACTCTGTCTCGAAAAATAAAATAAATAAATAAAAAGAAAGAAAGAAAGAATAATTCTACTTAATCTGGATACACCTGATATTAAAATTGGAGAAAATATATTATTATAAAAGGGAAATGACAAACATATTGTAATTTATAGCAGAATGATTTTGAAGTATTTCTTCTTTTTCTATTGTCTACAAGATTTGGCATGATCTGTTTTTTGAAATTATCTTTTACTTTTATTTATAAATATTAGTAGTTTATTTTTTGAGACTTTTGAAAAAAAATAAGAAGTTAACTGATGACTCCATACTGAGCCTCAGAGTCAAAGCATTCTATAATAGACATACTCTTATCTGACAATGTGAATATTACTTTCTTTGCATTATTATTTTTATCACTTAATATTTCGATGCAGCAATCATCTGATTTCTTTTCCTTTCTCTTCTGAATGAATTTATCTTCGTTCATTCTTTACAAGGTTTTTGTTTCTAGTCCTTATCTTAAACATTGTTACTGTTATTAAATTTTAAGCCTTTTTAATTCTGTGAAGGCAAAAAGTGGAAACCTAATAAACACTTGAATATGTCAAAAAAATAAATAAATAAAAAGAAGTTTAT